>CAMOHE010054644.1:0-187114 GCA_946598075.1 Artocarpus hirsutus | reverse complement strand
TTTATTATCTTCGACTCGTATATTATAACCCTTTACTATATCTCATTCGAAACATGTACCATGCAAACAAACATTCAACCTCATAAAATAATTGAAAAAAAAAAACCTAAGACTTAGTCACTCGGTCTCCTCCTTTTGCATGGTAGTTGCCTAGTTGGTACATGTAAACCATTCCAATCGTTGAGTTTTCTTTTCTTGTAGTTTTCTAAAATAACACTATTTTTTTTAATAAATATGACCTTAAATACATGTTTTTAATTGCTTTCCTGGAATAATTTTTCTTGATCGTGTTTATACTTAAACATCTTTTCATGCATCTCTTTTACACTACTTAAATAATTTATTATCAGTTTTGTTCTATCAAAATCATTTTCTTACAAGTTTTTACTTTTTTTTAATTAAACTAAACTCAGAAGACAATAATAAATCAAGAAGAAATTAAACTTTAATGAAAATTGTATAAAAAGTTCAACCGATTGAATATGCATGTCCCTCTAACTATTTTATAATATTCAAGGTTGATATTTTGATAGTTTTTAGAGCTTTTTGCATTTTTAGCTTACGCCTCTCCCTGAAACAAAATCCTGGCTCCTTTCCTAGCCATTGCTCTTGAAGAATTTAAATTGCAAATTGAGAAGGGTTTGGCATACAGCTACTCAAAGTATAAGAATAAAAAATGAAATAAGAAAATAATAAATTGTTCAAATTTCACAATCAGTCCAGGTAATGTATGACTTAATAAATTTCCAGGAAAGTGACCATAACATGAGGATTGATCCTAATTGGACTTAAATTGGTCTGTTCAAGGCTCAATTCACACCTGTTTAGACTTCTGTTCAAGGCTCAATTCACACCTGTTTAGACTGCTTTTTTTTTTTTTCCCTATATATAATATACTACTGAAACCCTACATTACAGCATTCATTTGCCAAATCCAAAGTTACTTTTAACATTTGAATAATTTATACTTGAATCTATTGTTCAAAAAGCAACCTTCTAAAATGTTGAGACATCGATTAGATACTTATAACACATAGTATTTGTTTGCGAGAGCAGCTGAAACCTTTTTATGGTTTAATCCATTTTTTAGTTTAAAATTTAAGAGAGAAAACACTATAACAAAAGTTGTTAGAACCATTAAAAAAACACCAATTGCAACCTTTTTTTGCCAAACAAGCTAATAGATTTTTAAACAATATCCCATATTATCAATCTATTTCAAAAGCTTAATAACAAGTTTAAGTTGTTAAGGAGTAAACAAATAGTAGCATTATATTCTTGCACAACCCATCTATTCTTTTTTTTTTTTTTTTGTTTAGGAAACCATTGGAAATAAATTAAATTTAGGAGACAACTATATGGTTTTCTTGTTGTGCTTATTTTAAGTGTAAATTAAAATTCACAACCAACTCTAACAAATGGTGAAGAGTTCAAATCTCCCATCACCAAGTTTAAAGAATTGAATTGAAATGAAGGCATACTATTGGGACACTATAAAATACTGGACTTTTAGTCACAACATTTTTGAGCAAAAGTTTTAGTCACAACATTTTTGTTGTAACTAATGTACATTTAGTCACATTTTTTACTTCAACTTTCATTGTGACTAAAACTTTTAGTCACAAGATTTTTAGTTATGAAAACATCCGTAAATAAAAACCCTGTGGCTAAAAATTTTAATCACAATAAAAATTAAATTAAAAGTTGTGACTAAATATATATTAGTCACTACATTTTGTTGTGATTAAAAGTTTTGTTAAAAATTGTTGTGATTAAAAGTCTAGTTTTTTATAGTGGGATCTCGCTCCAATATTTATGAATAAAAGGTTTTTGCTAGAAAAAGAAATTTTAAACAGTAATTAGAAACAACACAATTTATTTATCATGACACAATACAATAAGTGATGTGGCTCTTTTGCAGAGCACTTATTGACGTGGAGGGAAAGATATTCATGGTCTTAGTGCAAGTATATTATAATTGGCAACATTATGTCGGGTGACAATATATTAGGAGGCAATATGTCGGGTGGTAATACGTCCAGTGGCAGTGCACCAAAGGAAACTTGAAACCAAGCTCTGGAGCTGGGCGTAACTAGAGGGATCCTCTTCGCAAGCGGTGATGCTGACCCCAAATGGGAATGGTTAAACCTACGTGATAACACATAAAATTTTTTATGTTTGATGAGTTTCAAATAATATGATTAACATTTTATTTGTTATTAAAACCTGTAATTAAACATTTTTACGTATTTCCAATTCTTTAGTAGGACTTCTATAAAATATGTTTGATTTGATGCTTTTACTGTTTAATTATAGTTTTGGTAATTTTTATAAATGTTTTTTAAGTAGTATTTTTTTGTAAAATATTTTTCAAAATCATAAGCTTAATTAAGTTTTATTTCGATTTTGATTTTGATCATTTTTCTATATTTCATGTTTTAATTAGTTTTGTGTTAAATATGTGTTCAATAATATTTACTTATTTAATAATTTTTGTTTTAAAAAATAATTATTTTCTTTGCGTTTATTTCAAGGAAAGATGGCATTGGGCAAAAATGGAAGAAGAAATAAAAGGAAAAGAACAATTGGGGCCAAAGAATTAATTTCTAAAGGATGTAGGTAGTAACTTTTGCGCCGAAAAGAATAGAGCTGAGCCGCCACCCAGAGCCGAGCCTCCAACAGCCCCCGTGTGCCTGGAGCTAGAGTCGAGCTGTGCAGCAGCTGCTGAGCTACGACAGCCATGGGCCTCACCACGTGGGCTAGGTGCATCTAATCCAATGCAACAATGCCCACCTGTACTCACGATCGCCTCCAACCATTGTGTTGAACGAATACCAGATCAGCGATGCAGATTCGCCCAGCTGACCCACCACAAGTGCATCAAATCTCACCCATCAGATCGCTTGATTTACGGCCTGGATCACACTATGTTTACCCTCCGTGAGCCGCAAAATACCTGATGATAAATTAACCCGTATTCCCACTAGCTGGAACCGGCGGGGGAAAAGAGAAGGGATAAAATATTTTTAAATGCATATAAAGTTTATTCTCAAGCCGACGGAGAGAAAGAAAGAAAAAAAAAAAGGCAGAAAAAAAAAGAAGGGATCAAAACTTTTGTTTTGATTCAATTCAAAGCTGCAAATGTTTCTTGAAGCACTAGCCAGCCGAGGAAAGAAAAGAAAGAGAAAGAAACTAAAAACTCAATCATTTGCTTCAATTCTTGAAGCGTGAGCGGGGCCAGTCACCTACTCCAGCAATCGTTCGAAACGCGGCTGCATTATTTCAATTGCTCCTTCAGAATTGTGGTGCTTCCGTTGGCTTTTATCTGTCAAATTTTGAAAGGAATCATGCATGTTTACCTATAAAAAGGTAGCAGTTCTCCATTTTAAATATCACTCTTTCTATCAATTTTTCATTTGAAAAGTCAATAAACACTCAAAATTTTAAGAGAAAAATAAAAAGCACTAAAGGAAAGAGGAAGAATCTAAGAAGGTTTCTCTAGAAAATTCTTGAAAGTCGTTACTATTTTTTAAAATTTTGCCAATCTTTTGAGCTACAAATATTATTAGTTTTTATATTTTTGTTATTATTTTCAATTATGTCTGTCTAAATTTATTTTTAGTTAAAAGTGACTGTTTGTATGAATTATTTTTCAAGTTTTCAATTGAGATGGTTTATGTTTCGCTGCAATTAATGCTTATGGTTATTTTCTCGTTTAATTTGAGTACGCAACTAAATGAGACTAAAAAATTGCCTAATGCTACGTTAAAAGTCTAGATCCATAATTGTCTTGTATTTTTAACCATCAGTAGCAAATTATGATCTACGATTGTGGGAGGCTTTTGTTAGATTGTAATATGAAATATAACCTAAATTGAATGAACCAAGCTTGTGAGTTTATTGCTTAGATCAACCTAGCTTTCTCAACTTAATGCTTCCATTAGATTAAATCTAGAAGGCTTATTTTAAGTTATTTAATGGAAAAAAATTTAGTAAAAAACTTGTTTTGCTAGACTACAAAATAAGGAAAGACTGGAATAGTAGAGCTTGTTGCTATTTATAAATGGTAATCTCAACAAAAAAAAAATGAAAATAATTCTACAATTACTACAAAATTATTGTCTAACGGTAGAGAATAAACCTTTAACCAGATTTATCATTTTTGCTTACTTTATTCGGAATTGCTATTCTGATTTAAATTTTGTTAATTTACTTTTGTTATTGTTATTTAATTTTTCTTTTAATTGATTTTCACATTTTTTTCTTATTATTCACATTTTAATTCTAATTTTAATTGTTTCTTTTTATTTATTGAATTTTGTTTATTTAGTTCTTTTAAGTAATTTCCAGATCCTCTTCATGACTCTGTAAACATAAAATTAAATTAAATTAAATAAGTAATAATAAATAAATAAAATAAATTATTAATAGCATATTAACTAAAATTAATCTTCGTGAGAACGATACTCAACTCGTTATTTATATTACTTGATATGACCATGTATACTTGCATGTATGAGAATTAATACACCACTAAGTAATCCCAAAAAAAAAAAAAAAAACAGTTTCGAGGGTGATACCCCTTGTAATTCTAGGTCCATGATGGATAAGATTGTACGAAAAAGAAGATCTCTAAGTCAGTGGATGTCACGACCCAAAAATGAAGTCATGACTGATTAAATTTGTAACGCCTGTCTTATTTTATATAACGGATCATGTTATGAAAATGGCGACGTTAAATGTTATATTTATGATATGTGTTATGATATATGATAGATGGTGCTAACTATTTTATTTTTAGTGTTATGACAGGTGACGTTGGAATTGATGTGCTCAAATGTTCATGACATTAATGTTATATGTTTAATTATATTTTTATTGATAATTAAATGTTATGAATGATTTATGTATTTAAGGGCAGATCGGCAGGCCGGACCATTCAGTTCGACAGGCTGAAATGATCCCCTTCGAATGGCAAGCCGATGAGATATCATCGGTAGGCCGGACTTCAGAGATCGACAGGCAGATGATAGCTGACAAGCAGTCAGCAGAAATTTCACAAATTTGTGATAAGGTCAAATTTGTGATAAGGATAATTTATTTTGAATAATAAACATAATTATGGGATAATTTGTTTAATTTTGGTAATGAAGGAATTGACTTTTGATTAATTTGAATTAATGGATAAAGTTTTCCTGTTTTACAAAGGCAAAATATGACAACTCGAACCGTTCTTGGAAGTTTTGACTTTTTCTCTCTCAATTCTATCCTATCACACGAATTATGCCTTACAATTAATCAGAAAATTTCTGATTTGTATTAAGAGGATAAGTTTTTCCTTATTTTTGAATTTTATTTTTTTTTATCATAACAAAAATTCTCTCCCTCTCACGTACTCTCTCTCGATTTCTCTCTCTTTCTCTCTCTTCCTATCACGTTTCTTTCTTCTTCTTCCTCTCAAATTTCCCTGCAATCCTTTGTTAAAATATTAAAAATTTCTTTGGCGTTAATTCAAGGAGTTTTGAAGAAAATCATTTGAGGTAAAGGCTTATTTTTTTTCGATATTTCTTCTCCTTATTCTGACTAAAATATCTCTGTCTAAGAATGTCTTTTTGCTCTAAATTTTTAATATGTTATTTATCCATGTGTTATGTGATTTTCCTCCAAGTTTCACGTTATTTTGATTTTTCTATAAAAAGTTATGAATTTTCTTCTCTCTGTCACTCACAGTAATTTATTGCTGATCGGTTGTGTTGCACAAATGTAAGGATGTTGTTCTTATTGCAAATGAAGGTTAATTTTCATGAAATTTGGTAAATATGTTCATGTATATGTTAAATTATGGACTGGAAAGTTTGATGATGGTTTGATTAATATTTTATGTGTTATGAAATTTTTATGGATGCTAGGTATTTAGACTGTTTTAACGGTAAATTTGTTAAACTTTTATTGTGTAATGTTTTTTTTATGATTATATGATTTTATTTGGTAATGAGAATTTTTTTTGTATTACTGTAATTACATGTTAATATGATGTCATATGAATTTTGAGGTTTAAATACATTTATTTTAATTGTTTAAGAATAATTATTGCATGTAATTCTTTGATTGAATTGTTTATAGTTATTTTTGTCTATGAATTCAAACACTTATTTTGGATTGTACGAAATTTATTTTAAGATAATTTTTGGTTATGATGAAGTTTTAAGTGTTTATTGCATGCAGGATTTTTATGGATTTATTTTGAGATGTTAATAATTTATTAAGTGAATGTTTGTAGGGAATGCTCACTGTTTTGTTATTGTTGGCAGTTTTATAAGTGAATGCTATGTGATTTATTTTAAATATTAAATGGAATTATTATGACTAATGAAAAATCGTGGTAATATATTTATATGATATCTTTATCCCTGCCAAATATGGTGCTCAAATTATGTGTGTATGTTAAGTTTCTAATTTTTAAATTCATGGAGGTCAGAAATATTAGTATGCTGAAAGTGTTGTTCTAATGTTTTAAAGTTAATAAATATGCTATAAGTTTATGTTTTCAAGAAATGTATGTATGTATGTATGATGTTATGGTAATTAATTCATTAAATAAATGTTAATTACCATTTTATGAATATATGATATGAACACATTAAGAAGTGAGCACATCAAGACCGCAGCGTTGACACCCACAAAAGTAAGGTTAAATAAGCTCTTTGAGGTAAGTACATTCTCACCTGCAACATGATATATTTATGAAAAGTATGAGTTTTATGAAAAGTTTGGAATCCATTTTTATGATGATTTCTCATGATGATTTTTCATGAAGTTTAAAGCATGAAAGTTTAAGCATGTTTTCATGATAATGTTTTTCAAAGTATGAAAGTATAAGTATGTATATATGTATCACCTAAATAAGTGTTGCACACCCAATGATATGTTATGTTATGTTATGTTATGTGTCATGTTTGGTTTAGGATTAGCTACCCCTCTCCTCTCATGACGGCGTGCCTATGATGATGATGTTATGGTGCAACACTTGGGCCCTTAAGATAAAATGAATAAAGTTTTAATATGGATGATGTAATGAAAGATATGTTCCTATGAAAATGTGCCTAGTGCACTATTATGATGATGATATTGATGAAGTTGAAGATGTTCATGAAATGTTTTTAAGTTGTGAGAATTACGATATACTTACTAAGCATTAGTTTATTCAAGTTTTACATTATGTTGCAGATAAGGGTAAGAAAATTATGTAGTAGGCGGGGGACACTAACAGGCGTGTGAGCTAAGCAAAATGGTTTGCAAATGAAAGGACGCCATGGAAAGAGATTTTTATGAAATGAGTTTGATTTTCAAATCCGAATATGCTTATGATTTTTTTTTGAATTTTAAGGATATGTCTTAAAACTATTAAGAATGTTTGTTTAATGTAATTTTTATTATTTTATAAATTTTCTTCCACATTTGAAATTTCAAAACTTGTTTTAAAAGATTTTTTTTTTGTTCGGCCTGTCGACCATTACTGGTCGGACTGTCGAAGAATATTAATCGGCCTGCCGAATGCCAAGTTTCGACCTACCGATCTTGTTAAATTTGAAAACCTTATTTTGTAAAGCCTCGGGCGGCCTGCCGATGGATGACCTTCAGCCTGCCGAAATGTGTTCAAGGAATTTTATTTTTCTTTTCAAAGGTTAATTTAAATTTCAATGATATTAGCAAACTATTTATAGCACGTTTATGGAAAAGCAAATTATTATAACTAAGTAATTATAATTTCTTGTAAAAAAAAATATATACATACGGATCCTGTGAATGCTTTTCCAAACTATGATTTCAAATATATGTTATAATTAATAATAGTTTTGCTTCAATTAATGGTTTAATAATGAACGTAACGACATCTGTGACGTCCGAAAAGGGGGCGTTACACTTGCTACTTCGACAGCTTCTCCAACGAAGCTCCTACGATCTTCACGACCTAGCGACTTCGACAGGCTCCTGCAATCTTCGCGGCCTCGCGACTCCTACAGCTTAACAATCTTCGTAGCCTCGCAACTCCATTGGTTTATTCGACGGAGCACCTGCAATTTTCACGGCATCACAAATCCGGCAAGCTCTTGTAATCTTCACGGCCTTGAGACTCCAGCAACTTCTTCGGCGCACTCCTGCAATTGTAACCTCGTGACTCTGGCGCTCCCCCTCGAGCGACAGCTCCAGCAAACAGCTCCAATGATTTGCAAACAAACGGATGAGAGAGAAATGAGAAGGGAAACTGAGAGAGAAGGGAAGAGAGAGAAAGGAAGGAAGGAAAAGAAAATGTTAATAATTAATTGCTAATAATTAAATTGAGGTTATTTTTGCAATGTAAATAGTTAAAAAAGGTATATTTATGTTTTTTGGCCTATTTATTAACTTTATCTTAAACTTTGGCTATTAATTTATATTCCACTATAAGTTTGGTCTATTTGCGTCATTTAGTTTGGTCTATTTGCGTCATTCTCCTTTACAAAATTGGGTAAATTGCTCTAGTAGTCCTTAACATTTTACGGAAATAAACATTTAGTCCTCAACTTTTTTTTCTTGATCCAAATGATCCCAACCTTTGATTTTAGTTGACGAGGGACCAATTTAATGGTTAAATTGTTAATTTTAGACAGAAAAATATAACAAATCAGTCCTCAAACTTAACAGATTAACTATTAAATTGGTTCCTCAACAACTAAAATCAAATATTGGGGTCAATTGAAAAAAATTGAAGACCAAATGCTCACTTTCTTCAAAAGTTAGGGATTATCAAAGCAATTTACGCATTAAAATTAAGCACTTGTCTTCCGATGCGTGAAACAAAATATACCTCTACTTCATTTTTTTTTTTTCCTTTTCTAAGGTAGCATCTCCATCCTGTCTCAATAAAGCTACTAAGACGCCTAAAATATGATATTCTTCGTCTCTTATGTAAATCATCTTCAGCGCTTACATATAGCTGTGAGAAGTTAAACGTCAGGGCTTTTGATTAGTTGCATGCGTAAGAAAAAAAGGTTTATATAGAGTAATAAAATAAATCAAAAAACTATTCTATCCTTACCAAAGTATAATAATAACTAATAAAATCTAACAACTCTCCTGAACTCACTCACCATATGGTTACAACAAGATCGAAAGTTTGTCAAAAAAAAAATGTGTTGAGTTTTTTAAATTCTGTACTTCCATGACCCAGCAAGATGTGTATATTTTTAGGCTCATGCTAATTTCTTTGAAGATAAAATCATGCGAAACCTCTTTTTTTTTTTAATCGTAAAAAAAAAATCTAGCGGTCTACATCTCGTCTTTATCTCCTTTGACACTATTAATAATCTTCGGACTAAAAAAGGAGCACTCAAGACTTAATACGAGAATTCGACGACCAAGGGTCTATGCTTGTCTCACCATCTTAATCCTAATGCAATCACACGAACTCCTTTGTTGATAACAATGTGGGCCTATGATTTATTCTAAATTAATGTTGCTGGGTAATACTTATCAAGTGTATGGAAGAATAGTAAAAATCATGATTCTAGTTATTTTTTCAGTTATAAATAGTATAAAACTTTTAAATATTACAGTAACAATAAAAAATTATTACAATATAAAACTCTCACATACTATAATAAAAAAATTCTAAACAATAACTGTTCACATCATCCTTTTAAACAGCCTATAAAGTTTTATACCAAATGAACACCGTCAATTTCATATATAAAAACAATTAAACAAATTAAATAATATTTTATAGGATATGACAGAAATGAAGACTGTCGGCCGCTCAGCTAGGTCAATTTCATGTTTCTTTATGGTAATCATCAAAACACCCAGTGACAATTGGGTCTTTCATCATCAATGAACAGTAGTAATATTGTAGATATATAAAATAACTTATCTAGCATGCAAATGTCGCCGTAGTCGTCGGTAAACAAATGCACAAGCCATGGCCAACTAAACATTCCTGAGTAGTACAATCAGGAAGAGCACTCATCCACTTGTGCCGTGTCAATTCAGAGAGTAAATGACCAGACGCAGACCTTACAGGTGTAACAAACTAACATCTCAAATTCTCGTCCTATTCAATTTAGCATAGCGACTGCTCCATATATCGATCTTTTTACTAATTTCCACATCTCCACATTAATGGTAGGAAGATATTGGACAAGGTCCTTCCCCCCTTTCAATTTAACCATTTTTTTCTACTTTTTTTGTATAGTATATTTTCGTATATGTTCGAGAAATTTTCTAAACTTTCTAAACAAATCAAAAACTTTCGTAGGAGAATTCTATGAATCAAAGAGAACACCCACATTTGTAAACAACTTATTTCTTTAAAATTCTTCAAATGATAGAAAAATCTCTAATCATCCCACCAATCCTACGATGAACTAGCATTTAACGCCTTTGAAATAAATTCTCTCACGTTTAATCTTGACATTTAGATCTTTTTTTTGTATGCCAAACCGTCATATTATTTGTCTAATGTTGGTTCTGATCGCTCTAGTTCGAAACTTCAACTTATTAAGATGATGATGTTGTTTTTACCGGAGTTTGTATCTTTACATACAAGTGTTGTACACGTTGTTGAGAGGGAGCTAGCTAGGGAGAGATTAATGGGGAGTAGAAGTTGAAGGGTGAGGCAAATACTTACTAGTTAGAACAAACAATCATGTTGAGCTTTTGAGAGCATAAAACCTGGACGAGAATCTATCAATAGTTTTGTGATCCAAATAGCTCCAATCACCCAAAACGTGGAACTTATTCTAAAAGGCACACGAATTGGTTGGGCATAAAGGGGGCCGAATGGTCCCCCACGTTTGGCCAATTTGCAAAGAGATAAAGAAAAGAGAAGTAAAGAAAAATGACAAAATATTTTAAAAAAAAAAAAAAAAAAAAAGGTTGCCCACGCCCTTACCATTATGGGTTTGGGGCCCTCATATTGCGTCCATCATCATTTATTTATGATGGTTCTATGCCCACGCCTACATTGAACCATAATTCCACCTTTTTAGAGTCACACATCCAAATCATTTTAGCTCAAAGATGCGCCTTTTTCTCAACAGCTAAAAAGACTGTCGTTTTTTTGGAGGAGTTGTTCCCGTAAAGTTCCATCCGTCTGTATAATTTTATTCCCGCTTGTGTAGACGGAGTTCTACATATCCTTGCAATTGCAATAGAACCTTTTTTTTTTAAATCTTTGCTTAAGGTTTAGTTCCAATAATGGAGTGCTACAGGGACGTTCTGTAGTGTTTAATAAGATACGAAAAAGTACAGCGTCGATATGAAATGTCCCTGAACAATGAGATTTTCGTTGGGCCCCGTATAACGTCTATGGCATAACTATGCATCGTGAGTAGGGGATACTAGAGTAAAGAGCTCCTATATTTATCAAAAGTCTTTTCCATATTAAAAAAAAAGTCCTTCAATGTTATCACCAAAGCGAATGTAAATTGTTTGTTATTTTTCAAGTGAAAGCACTTATAATCGTCCGTTTGATAAATAAATTTAAATTAATAATTTGATTTAAGTTATATAATTTAAATTAATAATTTAAATTGTTATCTAAATTGACAATTGGATGTATATTTAAATTTTAATCTGAATATAGAATAAAATTAAAAGTTATGTTTGGAGAGGTAATGAAAATAGTTTTTTGATTTATTAGCAAATTTAATAAAATCTTAATATTAATGGTCCTAAAAAATTTACGATATGGATCTTAATTTATTCCCCTTTTCACTAAGAACACATTGAAAAAATAATCATTTCAATTAGATATCAAATGAAGAAATTATGATTTTTTTCTCAAATATAAGAAAGAGAATTTCAGCTTTTACTGTAGTAAAGATATCCGAGTATCAAGAGTTTTGAGGGAGTCAAAACTCTAAAATCTTGAATTCTTGATCCTTATTTGATTCATATTTTAAGGGAAAACGAACACATATCTAAAGAATTCTTGATACTTGAATATGAATTTGAATCTATTAAGTTAAAAGAATATATAAACCAAATGGACCCTAGTACTAGACAAACCAAAGTAATTGTTCTCTTTTGTATGTAGGACTCATGAAATGCATAAAATAACATAAACTTACTTGATTCTTGAAGTGAAACCCTTTATTTATAAGTATTTGGGCAACTCAGTGGTAAGAACCAGGTCAACTAGGACTAAGGTCATGGTTCGAGTATTGGGGTAAGGGTGCAATCTAATAATCTCTATCTACTTAAAGAGGAAAAACAAAAAAAACTATCTAGGCAACTCAATAACAAATTCCTTGTCCTTAGTACACAAACTAGCTAGCGACTCACCCAAGTTTAAACTCATAGACGTTTGGTAATAAATGACTTAGGCCCAAACTCAAACTCTGAAAACACACCTGGAGCTCAAAAATGGATTTAACTCAAAATTAACACCCCTTAATTTCAAGCTATTAAACTCTTTTTCTCACATGAGCTTCAAATTTTTGACTTATTTTTTATATTCAAACACAATTTTAAATTTTAAATTTCAATTTTAAATCATATTTTTTAAACTTTTTATTCTAAACCTGATAATTTAAATCATCATGATTTGAGCCTTTTAAACAAACAGTTGATTTGTGAAGTAACTTTACATGGCACAATCCATAACTCTCAGTGGAATGTACTTTATATGCGTGCAAGCTGACCTAGACACGTATTCATTAAAAAAAGATTGATTCAAATTTATGTACTTATTAAAATTTCTTTAATAGAACACCACAAACTTAAATCCACATTGCATAATGTGTTAACCCTAATTTTTATACGAGATTGGGCCTTTGTAATTTTCATCAATTGCCTACTAAATTTTTGGCGAGGAGCTAGGGGGTGGGTAGTTGACTGCTGGGGCAATCATGTCGCAGCTGTAAAGGTGGCGAGGGACTAAATCTTGAAAAGGTCATTTGGTTTGAGTAATTAAGCGGGACACATTTGCAAGCTTGGGTCCCCTACTAGCTACCATTTGCTACTTCAAATATCAAACCTCAGATTATAAGTAGCCTTTGGGACCATAAAGTAGATGACAGATGGACCATGTAGGCAATCAGTGGATAAGGAATATGGATTCTCTTGACGTTACGTATCCATGCCTGGGTGAGAGAGAGAATACTGTTCTTTGTTGGGGCAGAAAACAGGAATTCAGGAAACAGAAAGGGCAAATTATAAATTTAATAAGGTGTTTGGATGAGTTATGAGAATCACTTTTACTGTACCATATGATAGCTTTATATTATAATAATTTTTTTTATTGTTATTATAACATATAAAAGTTTTATATTGTTTATAATTGAGTTAATACTAAAAACTATGTAATAAAAACTATTACCAAACACAGCTCAAAAGCCCATTTTGGAAAGAGAAAAGAAAAAGGGGTACAGAATCAAATTCATAGGCTTGTAGGTAACTTGATTACTCTGGGGAAATAACTACAATCTTAGGTCTGATGATAATAGTAGTTCAACTTTTGTTTGGAAAAAAAAAAGTGCTGATGTTGAAAAGGCTGCAATGCATGACATCTTCCCAACTCATTAATCGGTACGTACAAAGATTATGCCTATTTGTAAGTAAAGATTGCTCTATGCACCCTCGATAAAAGTCGGTGCTTCTTTTTCCTTTTGCTCACGAGTGAAATCAAGTGATATGTCCTATTTTCTAATATATATTCAGGCTCTCCTTGGTTATAGTGATGCGGAAGAGAAAGGTTGGAGATAATTAGAGGGACGGAATGTTTTGTTTGGTAAGAAGAATAAATGTTGAAATGATAGATCAACAATTATTTTTCTAATTATTATGTTGTCTTTTGTTTTTTTTTTGGTATTGCGTGCTAGTTTTTTTAAGAACAAAATAATATTTTCAAATTTTAATTGAAAGATTACACAAATCCTTTCACGGCGTCGACTGGAATAATGCAATATGGTAAGTATGGACCATGGAATCTCTCTCTGTCTCTCCTCTCTCTTTTCACTTGTCCAACCGTGTAATAAATTGGCTTGCTCTCGCAACCTCTCTCCTTTTAATCAAACACATTAAAGCTAAAAAAAAAAAAAAGGACGGATATTGATATATCGAGCTTGTAAATTTATAATAACTAAATAATTACTCTTTTAAACCATCAGATTAAATTTAAAAACCGTAATATATACAAATTTTATATTGTAATTTTTTATTATAATATATGAGAATTTTACATTATTCATAAATTTAAATCATTAGTTTAAACTATTCTTTCAAACATCTTATTTATTTTGTTAGTTAGTTTTAAGAATAGAATAGTCTCAGTCATTTGCTAACAGGTCTAAGTTTGAACGTTCTTTTTCTCCTCAAATTTCATTCCTAGAATTACAGAGTTTACAGTGAAAGACTCTCCGTTTGGTGAATTTATTATTAATTTGGATGAATTTGAATTAACTGTAATAAAATTTATTAGCGTATGGATTAGGTAATTCTTTGTACCAAATATTTTGGAAGCTAAGAGTGTTTGATAAGTATAGCTAGTATTCAAACTTCTGAACCAAAATTGTAACACATAAAGGTTTTATATTGTCACTTATTTTTTATAATTACTGTAACACGTAAAAGCCTTGAACCTTAACAACCAAAAGTTTTGGTTAGAGCTTTACACTAGTGGATATTTTTCATCATTTAAAGACAGCAAAAAAAAAAGAATTATGAGTGCACCTTGACAAAACTGTTAGAAGTAAAAGTTATAACGATTTTATTATAGCATGTGAGGGCTTATATTATAGTCTATTTTTGCTCTACACTATAGCATGTTAGATCTTTATAATGTAACAGTTGAAACTATATAAATGATACTAAATTTTGTTAAAAAGATATCTAGGGTGTTCGATAGAGTAGTTTAAATCATTAGTTTAAGTTTGAGAATAGTAGCATATGAGAATTTTACATTATAGCTTTTTAATATAACATATGAGAGTTTTATATTGTTTATAGTTTAAATCGATTGTTTGAATCATTGTTACAAACACCCTAATTAAAATTTCTACATATCTAAGGAAGTTAAAAAAAAAACCGCTCTCAGGTACTATTACAAGAATTTGTTAATGAAAAATTTGTGAAGGCTAAAATTTGACAGTATATTAGATAATTTGAAAGTGTAGTACAAACTAATAGTTTAAACTGTTAATAGTGTAAAGCTTTACATGTTATAGTAAAAAGCTACAATTTAAAACTCTCATATCTACAATCTCAAACTCAAATTGATAGTTTAAACTACTCTTTTAAACACTATATATATATATATGTCAATCTGCAGCTATAGATATACGCCATATCCACCAAGTAGTTTTATGGGGTATTTGACAGGATTGATTAGAACTGTTTTTATTGTAGTATGTGAGAGTTTGATACTGTAATTATTTTTTTATTATTATTATATTATATAAAAATTTTATATTATTTATAATTAAAAAAAATAGTTTAGACTATCAATGCTAAACACCTTTTGATTATATTAGCCGGTTTTGTTTTTTTTTTTGTACGTGACTTGGGAAATATGATTTTGTACAATTCTGCTGGAAATAATTTCTCAGTTCAAAAGGCAAAATACCACGTATGACAGGAAACACCGCAGAAAGTTCAAGCATATTCTTTTGTAATTACAAAATTCAGAGGACCAGAACTGCTGGCTAAATTAAAAAATAAAAAAGAAACGTACATACCGGAAATTCAAATAAAACTGTACAATTTACGTTGACAGTAATTGTATACCCCGTCTGGTATATGGAAATAAATATATTTCAAAAACTAATTTTTGTAGTACATTGTTGAGTGAATCTAGAGAGAATCTATAGTTCAAAATGAAGCCATAATACGTACAATAAAAGTCTTCCATTATCCCCTTAAGTTGACCTCCATGTACTCGGTATTGCGTAATTTTAAGTGACAATCTCTTGGAAAATCACCAACAGTTTTGTTTCGCAGCCTAATAAAAATATTGCTAATTGGTTGTGCTAATTGAAAAACGTTAGTCTTTAGTGATAACATGGCAAGAAGTTGTCGTTTGATTCAAAACCATGGGCTGTTAATAATTTAATAGTACTCTGGATCTGATTGATGGATGCTACTCGTTTGATGTTTGGTTTAACCAAACAATAGGTTGTTGTTTTAATGGGTTTAGCCTAAATGATTTAATTATTAAAACCCACATGCTTAAATAATTGATATAATTATGTCGTAACAAAGATTTTTACTGCACTGATCACATTTCAGAAGGGATCTTTCACCTATTATAAGGGTGGTCGTTATAACGTTTTCAATTTTCAATTTTGTTTTTTGGACAATGTGGTCGGTACCATGTTTAAGATAAGATAATTTTACTTCTTGCAAAAGGTTTTTTTTTTTTTTATTTAAATTTTTCCTCAAGTAAATCACAATTTGCAAAGGAACAATTAATAATGTGTTTAGGAGTATTCGTTTAAACCAATTTTAATTAAAATCACTTTAACATGCATTTTATACTGTAACTTGCTCTCTTTTTATTTATTATTTTTTTTACATTATAGCATGTAATAAGTACCAACTTAAAGTTTTGATTGAAACTAAAAATGTTAAACATCTTGAATTTTTTTAAGTGAACGGATACATATATAGCTATTTCAAAGAGTGATAAAATTAATTTGTTAACAAAACCTAAGATATACAAAGCATGCTTAAGATAACATTTGGTTTTACTTTTAAGCAATAAAAGAAGATAACATAAGTTAGAGTTTTTTCCTTAATGCTTGAACAGTGCATTGAAGTACTTTTTGAATTTAAAAGAGCTTTTGAACCTATTTGGTTAAATAAGTTAAAAGTTCTTATCGTTGTAAAAAATAATGTAATGTAATATAAGGATATAGATAAATTTTGTAACCTATTATTCACAAATACAAGGTTAAAAGGCTAAATAAAAAGTGTTTTATAAACATTTTTTTTTATAAGCATCGAGGATGTATCTTGTTCTAAAAGCGCTAAAAAACAAAAAGCATAAACAACTTGCCCATCCAAAACAAACCCAAAAGCAACTTTCAACAACTTATTTTAATCTATTTTACATAGAGAAAATTACATGTTATGCTACAATTTTAAAATTTGTGTTGATTCATGTCACACTTAAAAAAAAACGATGTCATATTATCATTTATATTATATGTTAAGTTGTACTACAAATAAATATACGTAGCATTTATAAAAGATAAATCTTAAAAGTTGAAATTTATGAAAATTCATCTTCTAAATATGGTCATGGAACATCCAATCATAAATCACTTAGTTTGAAAAGTAAGTTAAAACAAATTATAATTTAAATACTATAGCATATGAGAGTTTTACAAAAATTTCAATTCATTTGAGAAGTTTCAATTTATTTCTCAAATGAAGCCGATATTTTTTTTATCCAAATAGTAAAAAATATTCATGAGACACGTATAAAGATTTTAAACATACAAAGTAGCAATTTGCAGCACTAAAGAACTAAAATATAATGCAATATACGAAATTTCTAGTACTTTTTATGAAAAATTCTTTTTCCTTCTTAAAGGACTGCTATACGAGTTTGAACATTGAAGGGAGAGAGAAAACACAACGCATAACAAGCAGAACGGGTTGGCTTCCTATCTTTACAAAAATAAAATCATCCTACACTACTAAAATAATACAAAATATATAATGATGCTTACTTTATATTGTAATAGTTCTTACTAAAATCTTCCTTCTTATTATATTTTATATGACGATACTTTCTTAAAATATAACATGATACTTAGTCTTAAAATAATAATTTTTTATCATATTTATTCTCTATAATAACTTCTTTAATTTTTACGAGTTTTTACCATTACATTTTTATAATTACATAGAATAATTATGTCATTAAATATTCTAATATTACATTTGGACAAGTGACTGGGTCTTTTACAAAGATTAATATATTATTATTGTTATTGTTGTTGTTGTTGTTGTTACTTTTTGTAAATAGACATAGAAACGGCTTTGCCTGAAAAGAAAGGATTTGGAGAGAGGGAGCAAAGAGGAAAGGGAAAATAACCCTCACGAGCATCCGACGAGAAAAGGAAAAAAGAAAAAAGAAAAAAGACAAAAGAAATAATAAGCAAAAAGAGGAAAAGAACACGTGGCTGAATCTTATAGAGCTACTTAAATTATGGTAAGAAATTACAACGTGATAAGCCATTGGGCAAAATAGAATTTTCCTCTCATGTTCCCCTTTCAATTTTATATTCATTAATTGTTACCAATATTATTAACAGAATATTATATTTTTGTTGGCGTCAAAATGTCAAAAGACAAGTGCTACGCGTCAAACGCGGTAAAAAAACAAAAGAACATGGAATTTTGAAGACCGGGGGGAAGGGCAGAATGGAGAAAAGAGGAAAGAGTGAAGGGCAAAATGGTCAAAAAAATGGTGGCGAGCTTTAACGGCACAAAAGGCTTCATAAAAGCCGTCTGCACCACCCTGGATCACAGTCCCCTACTCCGTCTACACACGAGCAGAGTCCATCCATCCACACATAAACCCAATCACACACAATCACTTTCTCTCTCCTACTTTCCCTGACTTTCTCTCTCTTTCTTTCTTTTGCTGAAAATCTTCTCAGACGAGAAGGGGACAGCTGCGTCAGCGCCACACCGATCAGATATATTATCAAATAGAGAGAGAAAAAACAGAGCAAGGAAGGAGAGAGAGAGTCTCATTGAGATTTGCGCTATACGAGAAAAAACAAGAAAGAAAGGAAAATTTATTTTTGAAAAAATGAAAAAAAGAAGATCTTCAGCGGATCAGGGTGATTAAAAGCAAAGGCGGCGAGAATTTATGACGAGCTTTTTAGAGAGAGAAAACGAGAGACAGAAATAGAACACTCGCACTCTCTCTCTCCTCATTCTTATCCTCCTCTCGCTCCAATTCTGAATTTGCATTTACTCTCCCTCCCTCCTTGTCTGACGCATACTTCTTCGTCTCCAAACAGTCTCTCCATTTCTTTCTTTTTTTTTTTTTGGGTTTATTTATCTCTCTAAAAGTGTGAAAATTTTCATTTTTGTGTTTTTTTATAATAATTTTCGCGGGCGAGGGGGTTGGGGGGTGATGATGATTTGGGCAGTCTAGAAAGAGCGTCATCAATGTCATCATAAAGGCTAGAAATTGATGCAAAGAACGTGAAAATCGAGACGGCGATATAAGGCAAGGCAGGCAGGGATTGTCCGGAGTCCAATATTCAATGTTTACTACTGTGATGGTCCGGTGGTTGCGTGTTTTGTGAGAGAGAAACAGAGAGAGGGATTTACAGAGGCTCATCGAAGAAGGGAACCGCCATTTATGGTCTCGGTTTTTGGTTTCCCTTTGTCCGGTTTCTGTTTAAGGGGACAGAGAAAGAGACGAAGCCGCTAAACCCCGCCGTTTTTGGGGCTGAAAACGTCGGTACTCGCAGCGGTTTCAGAGGAGAAGAAAGGAAACAAGACGTTCGCTCTCTGTAGTACGTTTCTGAAGGTTTTCTTCCGTAATTTCTCGTGTTCTTCTTCGAGGTGCTTAAAAAATGAAGTTCATGAGGTTGGGGTCCAAGCCTGACACTTTCCAAGCCGACGGAAAATCTATTCGGTAAAGCAAATATTTTTTTGTTCAGGCTTTCCAAGTTACTCCTTTCCTCTTTCGTTGTTTCTTTATATTTTGATCTGTTTCAGTCTTTCATGTCTGCGGAGTTTCAGGCATTTGCTCAAATACTTTTTTGTTAGGAAAGAACGTTTAGGTTATTTACTTTGCCATCCCTTTTGCATTTTGAACTTTTTTGTGTAAAAATTGGATTAGATTTGTGAAACGCTTTCAGCAGGTTAAAAGCGAAACAATTATTAGGAATGTGATCTTTACTGAAGTAGATTGAGATGTAAAAGATTAAGAACACCACACATAGGGAACCTTTGATAATAAATATTAGAGGGAAAAAGAAATCAAGGGAAAAGGAGAAAAGCACATGGGTCTTTTCCATTGTTGTTATTTATAAAGAGATTGTTATTACAGGGGGTTGTCTAGGGTCTCCCAGGATGTGGTCCAGCCTTAATTTGTTTATTTCTCTAATGAGCTTTGTGGTCCAAACATGGTAAAGTCATATGGTGTATACACGGTGTTGAATCATTCACTGTGGGGACATTCTTTGCAAAACAACGACAATGGATCCACCAATCATGTGTATTGCGCTTAGTAACGTAAAAGTAAATTGTAATGAGAAAGCTCTGCTTTAGGGCTTATGAGTTTGGAAACGGTTTAAGAATCTGAAGGCCCATCAGGAAGTTGGGGAATCTAAATTAAATACTTGCGTTTCAAGTTGTGTGTCGTTGAAATTTGTCTGTTTGTTCAATTATAGTTTTATAAAACAGCCAAGTGCTGTTGTTCTCTCTTACATTGATTGACCCTATGTCTTTATTTAACTTTAGGAATGTTTCATGTATGTTATGCAGGTACGTCTCGTCTGATTTGGCGGCAGATATCACCATAAATGTTGGAGAAGTGAAGTTTCACCTTCATAAGGTATGTTTGTCTTGCTATATTACATACCTAAAGTGAGAGTATCCAATTTCTATTACTGCTGTTTGGTTCGTTTTGTCAGATATATGCTAAGATGAGCTGTAGGCATTACTTTGATGCACGTATGACCCACACGTGGAAGTTTTCAGGATGATGTGATTTTCCATGTTAGTTTTGAAAGTACAACAAGTTTGTCATGTAGCCAAGTTAACCTTCGAAATGGAACTTAGACTTAAAATTTGATGGCCAATTATTTAAATCGAAGTTAGATGGTTCCTTTTCTCTTTCTTCCTCCCTGAATATTGGAAATCATACCTGTGTCTCTGAACATTAGCGCATGGCGTGAAATGAAGTTTAACAGCTTTTGATTCAACATGAGACCATTGGAAAACACCTATTAAGGTTTATTATGGTTTTTATTTAAAATAACATGTGCTGTTAGTGGTATTTCCTTTAAAGAACAGTGGTAGAATCAAGAATCAACCATAATAAAATGGTCCTTTCAGGTTTTTTTTTTTGGGCAACTACTTGCTTTGATCTAACGTCTGTTCTCTTATTAAATTATGTCATTACAGTTCCCTCTCTTGTCCAAGAGCAATCGGTTGCAAAAACTAGTATTGAAAGCCAGTGAGGAAAATTCTGATGAAATTCATATGGTTGATTTCCCTGGTGGACCAAAAGCATTTGAAATTTGTGCAAAATTTTGCTATGGTATGATTGTTACTCTCAATGCTTACAATGTAGTGGCTGCTCGATGCGCAGCTGAGTATCTAGAGATGACTGAGGACATTGATCGAGGTAACCTGATATTCAAAATTGAGGTGTTTCTCAACTCAAGTATACTACGTAGCTGGAAGGATTCCATTATTGTTCTCCAAACCACGAAATCACTTCTACCATGGTCTGAGGATCTGAAGATTGTGGGAAGATGCATCGATTCCATAGCTTCCAAAACATCTGTGGACCCTGCTAACATCACTTGGTCCTACACGTTTAACCGGAAATTAGCAGAGCCTGATAGAATTATTGAAGATGGTAAGAAGTCTAGAGAAAAAATGGAATCGGTCCCAATGGATTGGTGGGTTGAGGACATATGTGAGCTGGATATTGATCTCTATAAACGAGTCATGATTGCTGTGAAGTCCAAGGGTAGAATGGATGGTGCTGTGATTGGGGAGGCACTGAAAACATATGCAGTTAGATGGCTGCCAGATTCCATTGATGCGTTAGTTTCTGAGGCACATTCCAGAAGGAACAAATCCCTTGTAGAAACAATCATTTGCTTATTGCCGTCCGACAAAGTTATGGGTTGTTCATGTAGTTTCTTGCTAAAACTGTTGAAAGTTGCTATTTTGATCGGAGCGGATGAGTCGTCGAGGGAAGATCTGATTAGTAGGATCAGTTTAAAGTTGCATGAAGCTTGTGTTAATGATTTATTGATCCCAGCAAGGTCTCCACAGAGTACTACATATGATGTCGAGTTGGTTCAAACCATTGTAAACCAATTTACAATGCACGCAAAGCATGGTCGGGGTTTTGATGGCCTCGAGAAGAATGAGAAGGGTAGTAATGATTTTATCTTAGGGAATGGTTCCTTATTGAATGTTGGTAGACTGATAGATGGGTATCTTGCAGAAATTGCACGAGACCTAAATTTTACCCTCTCCTGTTTCATAGACTTGTCGAAGTCGATTCCTGAATCAGCGAGGCCTATTCACGATGGATTATATAAAGCCATTGACATTTACTTGAAGGTATTCATTTCTTTATTTCTTTCCTTCTTTCGCCATGACTGTACTTCAAGGCATTAATCGTATCATTTATTCATTGCTTACCGTTTTCAGGAGCATCCAAACTTGACAAAAGCTGACAGGAAGAAGATCTGTGGGCTCATGGACGTCAAGAAGCTGACAATGGATGCATCAATGCACGCTGCACAAAATGACCGGCTTCCACTCCGTGTGGTGGTGCAAGTTCTCTTCTTTGAGCAGGTCAGGGCTTCTACTGCAGCTGCTGTGCGTCCTGTTAACAATCACCATCCCCGTGATGCCTCTGGTTCTGCAACACTGAATATGGATGAAAAATGTGAGAAGCCTGCAGCGGTGGCAGAGAAATACAACTCCCTAAAGAACCAGATGAGCCGGATGAAGCTAAATGAGGAGTTACACAAGGGTGGAAAACTGGCCAAGAAGAGCAGCAAAAACAGCAGGAGTGGTGTGCAACTAGTGCCGTCTCGGTCTAGACGGATATTTGACAAACTGTGGGCCGTTGGCAAGGGACACGGTGAGAACAGGAGCTCTGAGACCTCTGGAAGTTCTCAGAGTCCAACTTCTTTCGCTCCAGGGGATACAAAGTCCTCTGGTTCATCTTCTAGACAGAGGAGGCATTCCATCTCCTAGAGAAGTGAGGGGGTATTTTGGGGGTTCTTTAATATGAGTTCAAGCCAAGCAAAAATGTTTAGTCAAGTGTAAAAAAAAAAAAAAAAAAAAGTAGGGTGGGAGGATTTTGTTTCGTAGCTTATGGTGAAATTATGTTTCTATCTTTAAATATTGCTGCTATATAGGAATGGCTTTGCATGGTAAATATTTAATTAATCCGTTTATTTTGTTGTGGCTTTTCTAACATCAGTTTGTCCAATTGTATTTCATTATCTACTGCATTTCATTATATATATCTCTCTCTCTCTCTCTCTCTCTCTCTCTCTCTCTCTGTATATATATATATATCAACCAGCTGGTTCATTGTAAAAAGACGAGCGCATTGTTTCTAGCTGCAAATGTGATTAGCACGTTTGGCTTTTAGCCAAAATATCCGTCTCTCTCGGTTCAGAAGGGCTAATCAACTTCAGTGACCCCAACTCTATTTCGTACAATGGAGATGAAAAAAAAGAAAGAAAGAAAGAAATGTGCATTTTTGTCATTTGTGCGGTAAAAATCAACTGAAAAGATTAAAAAAAGGTTAGGGCAAAGTAGCGCGGATTTCTTAAATCTTTTGCGGTGGGAACTATTTAACGTTTTGCGTTTAAACGTCCCCGAATCTGCGGTCTCGTATCCCCGAATGTCCTCGATTCCTCCTTTGACTCTCTTGTGCGATCCTTATAAATTTCTTCCCTCTGTTCTTTTCTTTTTCTTTTTCGGCCCAAATATCTTGTAGTAGAAAAATCTCTTGGTCATTGTCTGGGCTGATGCACACGAACTAAGAAGCGAAGAGGAATCCAAAAGAGAAAAGCAGGATGAGAGCTTGTCACATTAGAGTCATCATCGCTATTATCGTCTTCTGTCTCTTAACCAATCACTCTCAGCCAACTGTCTTAGAATCTTCACCGCAATGCAAAGCTTGGCTCGTCCAGTCAATCCCCACTGACATGCCCCACCTCCGTCGCGTCCCTGGCGTCCTCTCCACCGGTAATCACACTTTCTCTTCTTCCCCTGTTTGGCTTCCGAAAAATAAAAAATAAAAAAGGAAAAAAAAAACCCAAGCTGAAGATTTCCATTTCCTGGTTGTTTTGATTGTGGGCAGCCGACGTGTTCCGATGGTTGGCCGGGAATTCTTCCTATCGTTTGGACATAATCGCACAGTACTGGCAATTTGTGGCGTCGCCGAAAGATTCTCGCTCCGGCGATTATGGTTACTCCAAGAAGGATATGCAGAGATTTGGTGCTGACCATGGCGCTCGTGTTTATAAAGCCCTAGAAAAAGCTGCCGATCGCAATGTTACCATTCGGTATTGTGTCGAATTGGATTGCGAATAAGTTTAGCTAATTGAAATTTAAACGAACTGTTTAAAGTGCCAATTCAAATAGAAATTTTGAAGTAAATATTTGGTTTTTTTTAATTCAATTGGTGAGTTTGTTGTAGATTACTGTCACACTTGGGAGTATATCCTGATTTTACGAAAGAACCGTCCGACCTCGCTTCAGGAAGGCCAAATGTAAAGAATGTGACTTTGTTGCTTGACAAATGGTGGGGATCAGGCATAGTTCACGCAAAAGTATGGATATCGGATCGTCGAGATGTATATATTGGTTCCGCAAACAATGACTGGAAAGCTCTAACTCAGGTACATACATTGAGGTAATCTTTAATTCTTGTTTCTTTATGGAAGACGAGAGCCAAGACCTTATTTCGGTTGAACATTTTTGTTCTGAAAAAAGGGACAAAAAAAAAAAAAACCTGTCTATGGCTTCGGAGATTGGAGCTGGATTATTTGATTTTCCAAGGATTGGTAGATGAATTCAGAATTCAGATCACGTGTATCTTTGGACGGCAATAATGTTCAATGTGCGCCACATCTGATAGATTTTCCAGTTTATTTTGATGTTTAGGGACATTAGGAAAGCGTGTCCTTGCGTGAATAAATTATTTTCTTGTTCGTTGTTTTAAGTTTGGCCATTGGGAGTTCAAGCAAGACCAGAAAGCATATTCGATACTCAATCACTAGGAAACTTCCTTTTACTGTATATCCTGTTTGCTTTGTATTGTTTGCATATTTTATTGCGACATGTAGGATATTAGTTAAAGCTTGTGGATATCTATTTAATTATTGGATGATGGTTACAGGTGAAAGAACTTGGAATTTATCTTGTTGGCTGTCCAAAAATAGTGAAAAAGGTCGAAGCGTATTTTGACAACTTATGGATGCTTGCGTCTCTCAACGTTTCAGTTCTCACCCGAACGATATCGGATCAGCAGTGGCAGATTGATAGACAAGTTCCTTGTTGGTCACATTTCATTGAGACTGACTTGAGATGCAGGTGCGTTTAAAAATCTGTTTGAAAACCAATTCCGATTTAGAAGTTTATGCTAGGTACTTACTAGATCAGTTTTTTATGATTAAGACGGCAAAGGAGCCTCTTAAATTTTTCATGTTTGGATAGTGCAGTTGAAAACCTCGTTGTCTAGTTTTGAGTTTTCGAAGAAGCCGAGTGAAATATCTATTACTAAAACTGGAATAGATTTGTGGTTCATGAGTATTAGATAATTGTTTAGTGGAATTCCACTGCAGGACACCTTTAACTCCAGTTGTGGAAATTCCCCATGTAGTAGGATATCCTATATTATATGACCCTGTCATGTTCAAATTACCAATTCAGACTCCTGGACGCAACTATTCAACTTCCAAGTCTCAGCCAAGCTATCTGTCTTTTGCTCCTCCAGAGGTAAATACTTCAGAGCGAAGATGTAAACTTTTGATTGGTCATTTTGAGAAGCTATTTTGTTGACATGTACACTATGCCGTTGACCACTATGCTTATGTACAAGAATATTTGTGTACAACTGAAAGTACTAAAAAGTGACATGTAAAAATTCAACTTTTTCTTAGTTTTGCTCTATCTGAACGTATCTTGACGCCATTTGTGGTTAGCAGCTGTCATTTGGCAGGTACCAGACTGATGAACAAGGATGGTTGGATACTATTGGATCTGTTGGGAGCAAAGGGACTTTGAGGATAAGTACCATGGACTGGCTTGGTCAGTCCGAATTTCTGAAGCATACAGTTTACTGGTCATTCGTTTCCTCTGCAATATCAAAGGTCGAATTTCCATTCTCATCAACTATTTCATAGACCATTATGAAAAGAATAATGCCAGGGCTCTCAACTTTAATTCCTATTGATGTGGGACGTGAATTGTCATTTTTATTTTCGTGTTGTCACGTGAATTGGTATCAAAATGTTGGGGGATCCTGTCCCTTGATGATCTTACGATTCGGTTCTATAAATAACAGGTTGTCTTCGGAAAGCATGCGAAAGTGAAGATATTGGTAGCATACTGGGCACATTCGATAGACAACACAGATCAGTACCTAAAATCTCTCCTCTATTCCAACGTTCTCTGCTCTTCTTCCAAGTACAACAAGTGCAAAGGAAAAGTGGAGATTAGATACTACATTGTCCCAGGTTTCAACTCGACAGGACCTGCCATTAGCGACAAAAAGAAGACTGGAAATTCTTATCCTGCTTATACAAGGGTCAACCATGGAAAGTATGCGGTTAGCGATGTCCGAGCCCATATTGGGACGAGCAATCTTGTCTGGGATTACTTCTACACAACGGCAGGTGTGGGCTTCGGTACTTACAACCCTGCCATTGTTTCTCAACTTCAAGAAGTTTTTGAGGCTGACTGGAATTCTCCATATGCTGTGCCTGTTGACAAGTTTGAGGAAGGTCTTCTTTGTTCAAGCTGATATATTTCTTGAATTTCCAAGCAATAAAATGTAAATAATTTATCCGTATCAATATGGTCATTTAATGTACAATCTAGAATTTTTTTTTTTGGTTTAGAGAACTTGATTTTGCCCTCTAGCATTCAACAAAAAGTACTAGTTTTATGTCTTATTTTTAGAATATTTTTGTTCATTAAGCAGCGGCTAGTATTGGAAATTAATGGGAGAATTATTATTTGCAGGATAAAAGTAATTTTGTATTTACCCTTTGAAATTTTACTATCTCGTAATTTTTTACACTCTGCTGGATTAAAAAAAGTTAGTCGGGACAATGTTGAAGCACTCAAATTGCGGAACAATGACCAAATACTGGACATGTCTTTTCGGTTCCTTGAATGAAATTAGATGACGGACCATGCATTTATTAAAAAAAGTTAAAAACAAAAAAAAAAGTTGCTCTGAACGGGGACGAGAATCACGATGACTCAACGACGTTTTTGGGAGGCCGTACGAATAAATAACGACGGCTTTTTCTTCTTGTGATATTTATGTTTTACGCCATAGTTTTTTTTTTTTTCTTTTGGCGTGGATTTATTTGCACCACATCCAAAAAAAAAAACTATGTAATTAAATACTTCAAATAAAGATGACAATTATATTAGAAAGAGTAATATATTTTGTGGTAATAAAAAAACAATCTTATTTGTATAAAATTTAATTTATGCTTTGAAGGTATATTTAATACTTTAAATTACAGCATGACAATGTAGCGTTATATTTTTTACAATTATTTTTTTTAGTCGTATAATTCAATCCAAGCTTAATTTTTGTTGCGTGAGCTCGGTGCTTCTTTGGGGTTGGGGGTCATCAAATTGGCCCCTTCATGAGATGGCTTGTTAAGGCCTATTCCATTTTTCCAGGGCCCGCTGAGGCCCACAACAGCGGCCCATTTTTTGTCTCCAAATCGGTGCAAGGCACGGAGACCGAAGGTAAGAAACGAACACAAACGAGACGAACCACCATTTTCAGGTTTCTGGGTTTTTCACGGTTTTTGGCTCGAGAGCTGCCATTTTGTAGCTCAGTGGCACTGAGAGTCAAGGGCAGAAGAGAGATGCAGAGGTTGAAAGCTTTGGGAACGGGAGAAAATGCTGGTCTCAGAGTCTAGCCTCTCTTTCTCGAGGCTTTTCTGCCCAACCAAAGCAGGCAAATTTTGCTCTTTTTCAGCTTATTTAAGAAGTATTAAGTTCATTTGAGCATAATTACCTTCATTAAGACAAAACCAATATCTGAGTTTTCTTCCCACGATTCATACAGTCTCTTCAGCCGAGCTGCCTATTAAACACCAAAAGCAACATCAATTTAATGCATCAAACAATTAAAAAAATGATTTGGATAATTATATAAAAAATAACGAACCATTTCTGTGATGATAGAATTCAGAGAAGATGGCCTCTTGAGCATGGCTGCTCTTGATTTAGCTCTGCCTTCAACCAAAACCTGAACTACATTTCCACAAGCAAACAATATAAGTAATGGGAAAAAAATAACAACTGAAAACAGAAATGAAGATGAAGAGAAAGAAAGACCAAGTTTTACTAGATTACATTTCAGTGCTGTATTTGATGTTCTTTTAAAATGATAATGATTTGCAGGAAACGTTGAGGAGTGTAAAAAGTTTTTCGAGACGTTGTATGAATTTGTCTATCTTCAGGGAACATATTTAAAGCCACATGTGAGTGTTTGATACTTTTCAAGATGTTATCGTTTGTTTGTGAGTAAACGTTTTGGTGACATAGTTTATATCATGAGATTATTGTCTTTGCTATAGTTATAAATTCACTGTCTACTAGATGCATATTGTTTTGTCTAATAGATGTTATTAGAATAGATTTGAATTTAGATGAAAAATATTGAGGAATTTGCAGTAGTTATCAATAATGCTATGCAGATATATAGACATATTACGTTGTAGAGCAGGAATCTTTTTACTAGCCAGAAATTTTAACTTTTCTTCAATGGTCACTTTATCAAAATCTCTACTGGTTGCTATCATGGATGGCATCACTATGGGAGCTGGGGCTGGAATTGCACTCCCAGGAATGTTTAATTTGGTGACTGATAATACTGTACGTTAATTTTTCTATCCCTTAAATTAGTTGTACCGGATTTTGAGTTGTTCATGTCTTTCTTATACTCGAAGGAACAAATATATTTAACCGTATAATGAATTATGTGAATGAAAAAGCTCAACCTCTCATGTGGGTGTTGAGATAACCTTTTTTTGTTTGGATGAAGGGTGTTGAGATACTTTGATACAAGTTAGCTTTTAGTATTTTTGGGCTGTCTTAGAATGTTATTAATTTGGAATGATAAGATTAAGCTAGGCTATTTTGAAGCTCTTGGTGAGACATTTTCCCATAAACGAGAAAAAATCTAATGGATTTTTTTGTTTCTTACTGGCACATATTGCTCGGAGCATGGACTTTCTTGCTTCCCTTTTCGCGTTAAGTAATGTTACTCGTGTTAATTTGATATATTTGTGCAAATGTGCAGGCTTTTTCCCATCCCGAGGCTCAAATGGGCTTCCATCCTGATGCTGGGGCTTCCTTTTATCTTTCTCATCTACCTGGATACTTAGGTGACATAACATTTATGCTGTTTGCTTTTAGGATCTCTTTTCCCGTAACACATGTCTCCTTGATGTATAATTTTGGTGTTTTATCTTGTACAGTAGCTACTTTTGGGTTTTGGAGACATAATAAATTTATACATTGCAATACTGATTCTATCAAGAAGAAACTCTGCGTAGTGAAGAATAGTGAAGTTTGTTATTTTGCACCTTCGGCTTCACATTTAAAGATTTGTTTATTATTTTTTTTTCACAGCTTAATCTTGCTTTTCTATTGCTTTGTTTCTAAGATGAAGTTATGGTGACAACTCACTGTTTCAGAGACTAGCTTGGATTGAAGAACGCTTGAGTACTTTGCACACGGATGATCCCTCTGTGATAGAAACATCTCTTGCACAATATGGTGACATTGTTTATCCTGAAAAGAAGAGTGTTCTCTCTGGGTAATTTCTGTCGCTGTTTCTTAGTCTGTACTCTAGCATTTCTTGCCCGTTTCATGTCCATTTTACTCTTTTTTTTACATGTTGCTTTTATGTGTAGTCAATGACTTTCTGTACACTTGAGTTCTGAGCTCATCTGTGATAGTGACGTAAAATCTGAGCTTAGGGAATGATAATGAAGATTTTATTCTGATTTATATGATGCATGAAGGTTAAATTTTTATTGGTCTTCGCTCCAAGTTGACAGTGCTGACATCATATATCATTCCATATTGTTATGCGTATCTGAGTTGCTTTTCTTTCTCATTTATGCTGTCTTAGGATTGACACCATTGATAGATGTTTTAGCCATGACACAGTGGAGGAAATTTTTGATGCTTTGGTAAGCAACATACTGCGTATATTTCTGTTGTTGGGTTATTCACATAAGAGCATTAAAGAAAATATAACATTTTCAAGGCGTGAATAACATCTGTTTATGCAATAAATTATAATGGACGATTTGATTTTCTAATAAAGCGGAGTTCATTACCATAATACTCTTTCAAGATATCATCTCTGAGTCTACTAGGAACTCATTGTTTTTTGTCTTGAACCGGTTTTAAAAACTAAAAAACCAAATCAATTGCTCAGGAGAAGGAAGCATTGGAGTTCTATGACGAGTGGTGCAAAATAACCCTCAAGAAACTAAAACAAGCTTCTCCTCTGTCCTTGAAAGTCACTTTGCAATCTGTCAGTTACCACTCTCCCTGGCCAATTAAAGATTATCATTTTTTCCATTTTGGCACTCATGTTCTTCGCACCTTCGGCTTTTCCTTTTGCATTTAGATACGTGAAGGTAGATTTCAAAGTCTTGATCAATGTTTGGTCTGTGAGTACCGAGTATCCCTTACCGCAATGTCCAAAGAGGTCTCCAATGATTTCTGCGAGGTATTAGCTTTCGTTTCAAAATTTGCGCATTGAGAAAATCTTCCAACCTACGCTTTTTTTGGGGGCTTCACGCTCATGTGTTAACAACAGGGCGTTCGTGCAAGATTGGTAGACAGAGACTTTGCTCCAAAGGTATGGAACCAACCTGTTTCTTGTCATGCAGTTGGTTCTCTTAATATCCTTTTCCACAGATCAAGAACAATCTTATGAAATGACTTGACTTCTGCTCTGTCCAAATGTTTAGTGGGACCCTCCAAGTTTAGGAGACGTGTCCAAAGACATGGTGGACTGCTATTTCTCCTCACGTCCCGAAGTCGAGGCTGAACTGGAACTGCCCACAGCATGGCGAGAGCCATACATGTGAAAGTGATCAGAACCAAAAAAACACTCTACCTTGTATCATTGCTTCTTAACTGTAGATTAAGTGGATGGATTGGGTATTAAGTACTCTTTTCGAGAGAAATTCCCAATTCTTAGGAAGAGTCGTGCTAAGTCTATTCTTGCAAAGAACTCTTTTTACACATTTGCAAACGACTGAGCATCGACAGCTAGAATAATAGAAACTATGTTTCTATTCCATGTTGGTATGGATTTTTCAATTTAGTACTCCTAGTCTTAGTGAAACAAAATTTTGTCAGATATTATCATTTTTAAAATTATTTATATACAGGTATTGACTTTTAGGATATTTATCTATCTATACCCTCTGTTTTAGGTTAATTTAAAAAACTATATTTTAGGTTTTTAATCTCATCGAATATATACTTTCAGATTAAATTTAATATATAAATCTTTACTTACCTCAATCAATAGCTGATTTTAACCTTTAAAATGGTGAAATTATCCTAAAGTAAAGGAGAAAAAAAACTAAAACTTTTAAAAAATAAGAAGAATACAAAAATAAAAATACACAAAACACCTATTTTTAAAGGTATTTATGCAATTTTTTTAAGGTAAAAATTTTATTATAAAGTTTTTTTAAACTTTTAAAGTTATCTTATTTTTTTAATTTGAAAGTATTTAGGTAATTTATTAAGTCAAAATTAAAGATTTATTAGAAAAATATATAAATTTGTATATTAAATTGAATTTGAAGGTATAAATTTAATAAGAAGAAATCAAAGCTATCCTGTTTGAACTCAAAATATAAGTTACAAAAAAGGTAAAAAACTCGTTATATTTTCTCTCAACTTGTGTGCTCAATTTGTCCATTACTGTTGTTTTTATGATGCTGTCGTTCTCTGAATGTCTTTCGTTTTTGTGTAAGTGTTATTTCCTGACGTCTTCCTGCTTTAGGTCATCGTCATTTGAATTTTGTTGTCGTTTTGTTCGTAAGTCGTTTCTATGTATGTCCATTGTCGTCGTTTGTACATTGCTATTGATTTCTAAGGATGTCGTTTTGGTTGTTATTATCGTTCTCCCTGTTACTGTTCTTTGCCGTTGTTGTCATTTTTGGGCCTGTAGTCATTTCTAGCTCAATGTCGTTTTGCCTTTTGGCGTTTTATTAGGCTGTCGTTTTTTCAAGTATCATTATCGTTCCAAGTTTTGTGCCCTTCAGATTGTTGTTTTTTATCGTTTCAGTGTTGCCGTTTCAACTAATTGGTTTTCTGGAACTTTTTCTTTGGTGGTTACAGACTTTTCATTTTCATCTTGTTTTGAACAAAACTTATAATCAAATCTGTAATCTTTTTCTCGTTTTCTAGTATTCCTCGTATATAATATGTTGGGATCATGGCAGGACACAAATTTTCCAACAAATAATTACCCCATGTAAAACTCGTTTCTAGGATTATAAAGCTTGAAGCCCTCTAAAAGTCATTTCAAAGAGCATCTACGGCAAAATCATTATGCTTGGCTGTGATATGCTTCTGTCATTGACTATAAGCTTAGAGACCCGTGTCAATACCAAACTATATAGCATAAACAAAATAAGTTCTTGAACCTCTGATTAAAGAGTATTTGACATACAAAACAGTTGGTTAGGAAACCCACTGTTGTCTCAGCAAATACGGGTTTCAAACTTCAAGTTGATGCCCATGGTGAAAAGTTCCTGGCACAACAACTTGGCCCCATACGGCACATTAACCCTGACAATGTCGTCAGCCGACTCGCAGATCCGGCAAAAGGGACCCCTTACCTTCCGGCCACCAGTCAATGATCGTTGGATAATGTTGGCAACATTGTGGCACTTGTGGCAAATATGCATTTGAGAGGAGTCACTAAGAGTAAAGAGGCGCTCGTGCAGGTTGGCTGATGCACCGTGAGCTAATAAACAGTCTCGTTCCATCTCACCAAACTTGACCCCACCAAAGCGCTTGCGGTCTGCTACAGGCTGACGGGTTAGAGGGTGGACTGGACCTGTGTTTCGGAACTTCACTTTGTCTTCAGACATGTGAACCAGCCGTTGGTAGAAAGTTGGCCCCATGAATACAAGAGAGCGGACCATTTCCCCAGTCCGGCCATTGTACACTCTCTCATTTCCCCATCGTGAGAATCCAGCCCTGTGGTACATTACACAAATTTGAATCAAGTCTGATTTAAACCATTTAAGGAAGAATCTTTAAGATGCATTTATTAGCCTAAGAGAACCTTACTTATGAAGCTGCTCTGTGATGGCATCAACAGAGGGAGTGGAGAAAGGGGCGGCGTGTCTCAATGGAGTGCCCTTTGCTAAAGCAATCCCCTTTCCTAACGCAGCCTCAAGAAGTTGACCAGGAGTTTGTCGTGACGGAAACGCATGAGGATTGATGACAATGTCCGGAACTATTCCTTGTATAGTAAAGGGGAAGTTCTCTTGGGATTCCAAGTATCCCAGCACACCCTTTTGTCCATGCATGCTTGAGAACTTGTCTCCAAGAATTGGCTGCCGAACCTGCCCCAAGAACTCAGAAATGTAATTCATGAAAACAAAATTTGTCTTTTAGTGAATTTAGCAGGACAACGAGAAGGCCTGTTACATAATCAAACTTTATGTTCAATTGCATTTTGGAAAGATTAAAGGCGGGGCGTTAGCTGCCATAGGAATGCATATTAACTATCTATATATACCCTAATACAAAGAGAGACGTTCATTATAAAAGGTTGAATTACCTGTCTCAGAGATACCACAGCGAAGTTTTTACCATCGTCATTAGAGGAAAGCACAACCTTTTGAACCATCCCCTTCTCAGTGTGCTTCAGTTTAATGCTATGATCAGCCCCTGATTCAGCGCACCTCCCTATTACTATATCGCCACTCTGCAGGTTTGCGCCAATGAAAGGAAAACCATCGTCATCAAGGCTATCAACACGTCCAATCTTACTTGGTATCTTTCCAAAATTGAAGCATTCATCAGGCTTCCGCCTTTTGTCAGTTGATTCTTTGTTGTCAACGTCAGCCTTATAACTTCTAATGTGCTCGGATCGGAACATACCACGTTCCAAAGAAGCACGGTTCATCACTATGGAATCTTCTTGATTGTACCCCAGATGGACATTGACAGCAACGATGGCATTCTGCCCATTAAAGCATTCAAACATTGGAATGAATCCATTTTGACTTGGTGCATAACCTCTCCTTCCGAGACAATCAGACGTCATCGTTCGAAAGAGTGGTCTCTGCGGGTAGTGTAGTTGGTGAGAAAGAGTATCTACCCTGATATCGGGATTTGTGGTAGGAAAACCAATAGCCTGTTGAGAATGCTTCTGAGCTTGGTAGAGGACCCTCCTAGCATGATCATGATTTGCAAATGGTATGATTCCACAGCTTACACTCAACAGAAAAGACATGTCTAGTTCACAGTGTGTATAGTTTACAGGCTTTCCCTCATTTTCCATGAAAAGATATTTGATACCCCATGCAGTTCGACAGTCTTCCTCTTCTTCAGCTCCAATAAGCTCAATAATTCCCTTGTCGAGAAGAGATTGGAAAGTATACTTCCCCGCCTTAGATGGTTTCACCCTATTCAAATTCTCAACTACGAGAAGGGGGCGTAAAATTCTTCCAGAATCAGAAAATATACGTACTTCTCCATGATGTTCATCTCTTTTTATTTCAACCTACAAGATAAAAACACGACTGCCTCGCTTTAAAAGCAACAAAGTAGAATTCTGTAAAGAAGTATGATTTTCCTCTTTTCATAAGTAAAAATGGAATTACACCCGAATAGCAGAGAAGTGAAAATATGTCAACAAGCAAGCAAGACAAACTACAAGCATTCATCGTCTAGATGTTTAAACAAATAAACATTTTCTTGCCTTTTATGAAATAATCTATGGAAGTATATCAAATCCACGGGAATATAGTAAAATATATTCATAGATGCAAGGATATTACCCATCGCACAAAGGCAAGTAAGAATATATAATTCTTCTAAGTGTCCCACAACGCCAGAACATGAAAAATAACAAATGGTTCCAACACCAAAATTTAAAACAGAAAATAGAAAGAACCTGATGTGGTAACTCCTTACTGCGACGCTTTCTCTTTAATTCTGTAACAAACGCAAGGGAGTCCGCACAAACTCCAATCCAATCCCCATTGAAAAAAACTTTATGCTTCTCGTGCAGTGACGTAGAAGTATCATTCGCTAGATTCTCCATGCCACTGTCACACAATATGGAATTGAGAGGTTCCACAACATTTATGCTTACTAATCCAGTCGCAGCCAAATTTTTTACAAGCCCACAATTTTCACCATCAGGGGTTGAGAGAAAGCAAACCTTTCCCCAATGAGAAGGATGCCTGCATCCAAAGAATTAGTCAATTTTCAATATTCAATCTTTCTAGGATCACACGAGCAATTTTAGAACCAGTCCTGCACTAATTGTAATAGTAGGATGCAATAAACATGCAACATTAAACTAAAATACAAACATGAAATTACATAAGCTCACAAAGAAGATTAATTAGAAGAAAACCAATCAAACAACCAATCTTACTAGCACGTACTTCTGTCCATTAAATCATGTAACGTTTATATGTTTTCTTTCCACTCTCTCTTTCCCACTTCCTCTACTACATTTTTCAAGTCCCAATTAGATCAAGCCGTCAACTTGAGATGGCAAGACGAAGTGGACATATATCCTTGCCTATAGAATTTTCACTTGCCTTTGGTTTCCAGCTTAAATTTCAATAAATTTGCCACGGAACAGGCACTCGAGAGCAAAGTGACCCAAAGGTAATGCACAACATAATCTCACTCCACCCACAACATTTAAAAAAATAAAATCTAAGAAACCAACGACCAGAAATTAGATATTTTAATTCTTCTTTGTTGGATTTTTAAATCCTCAGTCGATCTCCTATTATTCTTTATTTCCCTTAATCCCCTTTGGAAGAAATTCCGAAAATCAAACCAAGGAGATGAGTAAATAGTTGTTAATAGCTCTGCTTCTAACCACTTTACCAATAATAAAGCAATAAACATGAAAAGCCAACAGTTGATCTTGTTCAAAGCTACTCACGGGTATCTAGCATCCCCAACTTTCCCTGTGTACGAAACTTGCTGGCGTGTTTTCCTCATATCCACCACTGTCTGCAATGGATTTGTTCTCCCAACATTTGCAACAACCCCTGAAATCCGCTCAGTCTTCTTGAAAGGATGACACCATGCTCCAGTTGAAAACGCTCTAGAAAGACCGTTGGTAACTATAGAAGCATCGAGATAAAATTCAATTTGCTTCAACCCTTTATCTCCATAAAGGTCCCTCTGCAAAGCCTTAGCCATGCGTTTCCTTGCATGTGAAACTTGAGCCCTCAGCTCTCGCTCTAGCAACTCACCAGCCAAGTCCATTCTCTTGTTTCTAAAATCATCCTTGTTATTACATTTTCTACGACCAGTGAAGGCCTGCAAAAGGCACTTCACCATATAACCTAAAAAGCGGGCCTTTTGTAGCATGCCTCTCAGATTCGGAAACAGATGCATGTCAAGGCACTCTTCAACGCTTTCTCTAGGCGGAAACTGAGTTTTCTTTATCTGCTTATCCACGTAACCAAGAGCTTTCTTCTGTCGACGAAAGCCAGCACATACTTCGTCCGAAATTTGGATTGATGGAAAAAGTATATTTAAAATGCTGGCATCATCAGTGGTAAAATCAATGAGATCCACAACTTCCTTGTCAGATGAGACGCCAAGGGCAAAGAACAAAATCCACACAGGGATCTCAGTTGACAAAAAGTAAACAGTAAGGACATCCTTTTCTACTTTAGCATCTTCAAGCTGAGTTTGCCCTAATCTAAGTATCAATCTATTCCTCTTTACTTCTGACTGATATGCAACTGTAAGATTCTGATTATTTGAAATCCAGAGTCTTCTCCTACAGATTTGCTCCTGGGCAATAAATGTCTGCAATATACATGAGAAAAATGTAATTATAGTCAGCGTAACATTGTGTAAGCGAGTGTAGAGTAATGCTACAGCCAAAGTGGAGGCAACAAACAAACGAGAAACTAGAAACTTTGTACAGAGAAAAACAGCGACCAAAAGAATCCTTTGAAGAGTTCACTGATGGAGGACAGAATAGCAGTAATCTTGAAATTCACCTTCTCTGTGCCCTTGATAATAAAATATCCTCCATTATCAAAATAACAGTCTCCTTTCTCAGCATCCTTCATCCAACAAAGGTCAGACTTTACCATCACAGGAATCCGGCCAATCATTACATCCTTGTCCTCAACACTTATAACCTCCTTGTCAAGGTATTGCTCTTTTCCAGTTTTGAATTTGTCACTTCGAACGAGTTTTTGAGTATATACCTGGAAAAATCCACCTTTATCAGCCACAGATACTAAGAAAACCTTCAAAATTGAAAAATAGTTTCAAAGCAACGCCCATGTAACTGGTTAAAACAAACAAACAATAGAAAAGGGTAGATATTCAGTTTATTTCCGTGATCAAATATCCATCTTGAGAAATATCTACAGCAACCATAAAGCCACATAAACACATGCATATACAATTTTTAGTTAAGCTGATCTTTCTTCATGCACTATATAGCTTTCAAGCACAATCATCTCCATCTATCAAAAGCCCCCGTTTATTGCGAGACATTAATAAGCTTAAAAGCACCTTAAACAATTTACCGAGAAGCAATTTGGACCCTTATGCTAATTTAATACAGCATTGAACACATAACATAGAATTCGTGTCAAAATTAGATCACATCAAAACGTATAGAGGAAGGTTGACATCAGCAGCCAAACAAAGCAAATAAAAATAAAATTTAACAAATATTCTCACACAGACACATGTATATAGTATTTTGACTTCATTAACCTCAATATGGAGATTCACTTTCATCCTCGATGAGTACGTCATATTTTGAAGCCTAGCGTGTCTAGGTAACAAATTGTATTCTTTATCCTTGTCAGTACCACCCCAAAAGGTTGGCCGATCAAGTGTGACCTTCCCAAACCTTACTAATGCATATCTCCATTCATTGTCTCCCTTCTTCGATGGGTCGTAACCCGGCTCAACAATTAGATCCCCAAAGGAATCAAATATCCTTTGAACTCCGTTTCTGATGAAGTCATTGTATGAGTTGATTTGGTGACTGATGAGACCATACTCATTGAAGAAAGACATTGATGCCTCCTTGCAGAACTTCTGGAGAAATTCTTCCCCAAGTTCTTTGATGCTTGTAGATTCATTAAACTCTTCCTCATCATCTATGTCCATATCAACTGAACTCGAAAATTTTTCTCCCTTGCTACTCATAGCTATATCTTCCTTAGCATCTGATGACGCCCCCATCGAAACCAAAATCTGTAAGACAAAATCAAAGATAATAAAATGGAAATTAGCACTGTTTCACTTCACCATTCGTGACATAAATCATAATTAATTACCCAAATTGGCTTTGAAGAAAACCAGCAAAACAACAAGAAAATAGGAACAAACCTTTAAATCTTTTTTTGACCCATTAGAAGCAATTGCTTCTTTTTCAACAATAATAAAAATAAAAACAACAAACATAGAGTTATTTAAAGCAGCCTATAAACAATAAGCCCTAAAATCCTATATCCTTAATGAATTCAAAACATTTTCCTCTCCTACCAGATTCTGTTTCTTAATTGGTAAATGATACTAGTAACGTTTTAGCTAGGAAAGCAAATAAGAATCAACATACACAAACCTATATAGTTCATGAAATATTTCCCATTGTTTAAGAACGCTTCCAACAATGTCAAAAGAAAGAACACAAGTGTTCTTTAATTACATCAAACCATTTCGACACCAAAACCCTCGCACAAAAAAATAAAAAAAAAAAACAAAAAAAATCAAAACACGTGCAACAAAAATTAAAAAAGTCCGGTCCTATTCGTGATTTGGGGTTTTTTCTTTTTTCTCTTTTTTGCTTCACGAAAGAGCTGCTAAAACCCATTTCCCTAAGACACTCCGCCAAAAAAAAAAAAGAGAGGAAAATGATTTTTTTTTTTTTTTTTTTGAAAATAATGTTTACCCATGATCAAGAGAGTATCAGAAAACGAAGAAGAGCGTTCAGAGAGGAATACTTACAGGAAGTTTCGGTTAGCAACTGACTAAAACCCAAAACCCCTTCACTGAATAATTATTTGTTTCGCGAAAAGGTCTTTCTTTTTTCCTACGTATAGAGAGAAAATAAGAGTGAGATTTGTGGGTCTTAGCTCTTTCACTCACTCACACAACGAAGAGTGTCCTCTTTGCTCTCTCCTCCCCCTCCCTTTTTTTTTTTCTCGACGGTGGATCTTCGTTCTCTCTGACAGTGACAGTATCCACGCAAAAACTCTATTGGCTCCTACACCCAGATTCGAAGTGACGAAAATGCCCTCGCTCGTTACCTAACTCGAAATGACGAAATGACGCATGTGTCCTCGTAAAGCAGCGGTTGCAAATTTAGACTTGCAGGGTCTTGTTGAAATAGAAGAGTTGGAGGGTTTTTTTGGGGATATTCTTTATTCCATACCATTTGTTTTAAGTTAATTCAAATACTGTGCTTTCAAATTTTGATATCTATTATGTGTATATTTGAATTAAATTTAATACGTAAATCTATAGTTTATCTTAGTTAATAGTTGATTTTAAACTTTAGAATTACTAAACTAACCTGAAGTAAAAAAGAGAAACCCAAAACTTTTAAAAAATAACAAGAAAACAAAAACAAAAACATACAAAACACTTCATTTTTAGGGTATTTTATATATTTTTAAAGTCAAAAGCCTTGGAATAAAGTCTTTTTAAGTTCTTAAAATTCTTTTATTTTATAATTTAAGGGTGTTTTATATATTTTTAAGATATTTTATACATTTTTAAAATCAAAAGCCTTGGTATAAAAACAAAAAACATACAAAACGCCTCATTTTTAGGGTATTTTATTCATTTTTTAAGTCAGAAGCTTTGATATAAAGTTTTTTTAAGTTCTTAAAGTTTTATTATTTTATAATTTAAGGGTATTTTAGGCAAATTTTTAAGTCAAATTTGAATATTGATTAAAAAAGTATAAATTTATGTATCAATTCTAATATCAAAAATAATGTTTAAATAAATCTAAAATATAAGGTGTAAAAGGATAAATAATCATGTTTAATTGGAAAATTTTGGGACTCTCCAAAGAAAAAGAAAATAGAAAAGTCTATTTATTTATTTAGTAGTAAAGGATCACAGACAAAATGGCCAACAAAGATCTAAACAGAGAGATTAGTATTAAATTAGTAGACCTTTTTTTTTTTTAAGAATTACAGGCAAAAAATCAATAGACCCAAATCTTATCACTTTCACATTGAGATAAAAATATGGATACTCATAGTCGTTGTTAAAAAAAATAAAAATAATCCATGTAAATGGTCAAATCTTCTACAATTTCCAGGTCAAAAGAGATGATTTACACATAAAACACAGAAAATCCAAATTCAATTCTCAGACACAATTTGACACAAATTCATACTCCAAAAACAAGCTCAAATCACCTCTCAAGTCATGAACCAATTTGAACACAAAATCATTTCATTTTAATAAGTTAAAAACATATTCAAGTTGCAAAGTCGACGCTTGGATTTCCTACTCACTGTGTGGAGACGACGGTGGAGTTGTGCATTTATTTTTATATTTAGGGCGCGGAGAAAATCTATAGTGGTGCACACTTGTGACACATTGTTAACTTATTAGCCGTTCAAATAAAATATAACATTGAAAATATAAAAATCATACACATACTTATGCGCACGCACCTGCTTTATATCTTTCCAGAAATTTAAAAAAAAATGCCATATAATTTGTTAATTCAATTTATTACAATACATTTTTCTTCTCAAACATTAAAAGTAAAAGCAAAATGGTAGAGCAACGTGTATCAAAATACTATATTCGTATTAAAAGATGTTGGAGATGGTTCTTTGAGAAAAGTGGACTTTGCCCTACATTGATTCTTTAGATAGATATCGGGGTCAATGTGAAAAATACTACTTTTGTGGTATGTTTTTTAATTTTACCACTTATGTGGGAAGGTTTGAAACATATAATTTTTAATAAATATAAATGTACTATTATTTCTAAGTGTTTTATGTTATAGTTAGGCAAATTTGTTATCTAAGGATTTTTTGTCTTTTTATCCATAAATAGTATGGATTAAAAAAATAATAAAACATAATAATGATAATTAAAAAGTCCAAAACCGCCTAATTGTCTCTAGATACTTTAGATAACTGACATCTCTTTATTTTAATTTAAACTTCTAAGATACAGTGTTTTTCTCATTAAAATTCTACGAGCCAACCAAACATTTTGGGTTAGTTTTGGAAAACAACTTTAGATAATTAATTTTTTCTTTATTTCTATTACTCATATAAGACAAATGATGGACCCTTTTTTAGTAATTGGCGGTGGACTTAAATCCCGATGCAAGTATTGACCTCTGGAAATTCGGCCCACTAGTCAAGTGCTCATAGAGAATTTTTCGAAGACGGGAAAACAAAATTTAACAGTACATTTAACATCACAATTAGATCTTAAAAACTAATAATAATACAATTGAAACAAAAAACTAATTTTATTATAATATATGAGAGTTTTATATTGTAGCAGTTGAAATAAGATTTTTTTACAGGACGCTGTCAAAATGCTCTTTAAATTGACAACAAAATAATTGGGATGTATAAAAAATCTTTACTATTAAGTGTTTTTATTCTCTCCAATCAAAACATGTAAATGCAATCCGACAACAGCGTTCCTTGTCCACCATTTTAGGGCCCACTAGTCTCTATCAACTCAAATTTTGTTGTCTAATTATTTGCCTTTTCATTTACATATAAAAGCATTCCATTTTAACTTTTTTTTAGGTCAATTTAACCTTTTATTTTTGTTTTGTTTTTCTGCTGTTTTGACCATAAAGTTATTTAATTATATGCACTCTAGAAGACTGCATTTCCAGTTTCTAACTTCATCAATAACGATCGATATTGATGGACAATTACAAAGACATGGAAATCTGGCTTCTAGATGTTATTCTTTTCCTGAATATGGAGAAAGGAATCCTGAAGATATCTAAGAATACCAATTTCTTTATGGCATCAGAAATCAATAGTCAATAAAAATAAGTTCACTTTGGGGTCGTTTGGAATAAATTATGCTTTTACTTTTAAGCAATAGAAAAAAAAAAAAGCATAAGTTAGTGCTTTTTTATTAAGATTTGGATAGTGCATGAGAAATTATTTTTTGAATTCAGAAAAGCTTTTGAACTTGTTTGATTAAATAAGTCAAAAACTCTTATTCATATAAAAAGTATTGTAATTTAAGGATATGGATAAAATTCTTAATTTGTTATTCTTAAATATAAAGTTAAAAGTGTAAATAAAAAAAGCTTTTCATAAGTGTTTTTTTATAAGCACCTTTAACCTGACTTATCCAATAAATACTTATAAAAGTCGTAAGCATTTTTTTATGAATCGTCCAAACGGGCTCATAAACAACTTTTGGCAAGAATAAGTCAAAAGTAACTTAAAGTAAGCCATTCCAGAGAGGCTCTTAATTTTGTTTTTTAATCCAGCCGCCGCAGGAGGTACTCAACTTCAACATCTTTGGTGAGAGGCATTATCCATTCATCATAGAGGCAGGAAACTATGGATGGATTCATCTTGTAATTTCCCTTGCTTTCGGGGTTGTTAAGCGTAACTTCCTGCGAAAACATTGTCGCCTTCTTCTCAACCCTCTTCTTCACCTTCTCTTCTTGTGCCTCAAATGTCAACAACTTCATTAGAGCATCTCTGTCCTGAAAATTTGACATCGGCTACAACTTTAGAATATGTTAAAACACGCCTTGATCATTCTTGTTATTAAACCCTATTTAGTTTATAGTGTCTCATAATTTGTTTAACTATTGAGATTGTTAAATACAGATTCAAATTTTAAATACAGATTCAAATTCATCTTCAATTTATGCAATGTCCAACTAACCACATTATGCTACAAACTACTAAATTGAGACATTATAATATAAGATAGTCAGCTGAAAAACATTTTCAAAAATTTTAAATACTATGGCATAACGTGATTGATTAAACATTGTAACCTAAATAGGAGGAGAATATGAGTCTGTTGTATACAAACCTGAGCATGAATTGCAGGCTCATAGTCTTGTGGGGCATCCCTGAATTTCACCTCAGCTACAAAGTTTCCATAGTGAATCCTTCTAGAGATGGCCTGCAAGTAATTGTTATCCCACTATTAATACTGACATCAATTATTTATAGGATGTTCAGAAACGCCATTCAAATCGTAAAATTCTAACCAATTTTTCTATTGTGTTTTTCCTGAAATGCTACAATATTTATAATTTTAATTTGTGATTCCAACTACATCCACAAACGTTTTATCCATAACTTTCTGTGATGCATTCAAAGCTCTGAAATTTCGAACAAACAAGAAAGTCGGAGTCTCTTTCATCTCGAATCAGTAAGAGCAAGTCTACATCTTCTAAAAATATCAACAGGCAATAGGCATCTAATTTACCTGTAAGCAATTGAGGTCACTAGAGGCAGTTGAAGCATAATTTCCATCATCACCCGATTTTGTCAACAAAGGAAGCAATTTTTTGAAATACATATCCCATATTTTATCGTTCAAATTGATGGAATCCGCCACACGATGCAATATCTAAAAATTAATAATAAATTAGTCTTTAAGAACAAAATTAAGTTGACTTTTAAAATTTTTTGAGAGTTAAAAAATTAAAAAAAAATCTGGGTATAGATAATTACCAACGGATAGTCATATGGTGGCACTAATGAAGGTGGCATATCATCCGGGAAGAAAGGATGTTCTTCAGGATTTTTAAACCTACCAGCCTGTAAATAATTATTATCAAGACTTGTTTCATAAAGTAGAAATTTAAATAAGTATAATTCAAGACTAGGATTCTAATTGTAACGGAAAATCTGTTTTTAATAACTTTACACAGACCTTTTTTTTATACTAAAAAACAGAAAGCGAATCAATCAACTCAATTATAAAAGAGTAAATGGCCTGCATCTGACTTATGAGCACTTTGTGGGTTAGCGGGCAAGACGTTGTTTAACCAATTAAAGCAGAAGGTTAGAATAAACCAAAATGACTTTTCCATTTTTAACAAATATATACCATAGGATTCTGTTTTAAAATTCTATTAATTTTGTACCCTTTAGACTTTAACAGCATTTACAGTTGGTTTAGGCAAAAAAAATTTAGTTTGAACTAATTTGAATAAACACTTGTTTAATGAGCTGTTTGCGTATTACTTAAAACTAAAGTTTTAAGTTTAAAAATTATCGTATGTAAGAATTTTACAATATAGTAATTTTTTTTTTGTATTTTACTATAACTAATGAGAAATTTATACTGTAATTAATTAAAACTAAATAGTTTTAACTAAAATATCACCCTCATAATCAATGCTCAGAAGACATGAAAGCTCCAATATATATAAATAAACTGATCACAAACACGCAACTAGCTCAACATACGCGCTAAGAGAACAAAACGAATAATTACAAATTAGAGCAACAAAAACCAGAAAAAAACTTCCAATCTGATAGTTCTCTTTCCCTTGACAAACACAAAATAGAAATCAGAAGCACCAGGCAAAGTATCCTATTTAAAAACGACATTTTAACAGAAAATATTAAGATTGAAATTCTACCTTGGCCTGGGCGGCTTCAGTTTCCTTAACAATGAATTGAACAAGCGAACCACAAAATCCAGGAATGGAGGCCTTGGATTGGTCGTATGCTGGAGCATTCATGGGAAACTTTGCTCTCTCGATGAGATAGAAAATGATGGTGTCTTCTTGTCTGACCAACGCGTCTCGAACAGTGTCCAGCGTCATTCCTCTACCCTGATCCGTTTTCGCCATGCCCAAAATGCTTCTATCACAAGATACCAGAAAAACCACAATCAGAACCGCAAAACATGGGCCCGCCAATTGATTTGTTTGAGATATGAAAATATGGTGGTGGGTTTTTCTTTCTTTTCTTTTTCTTTTTATTATATGTGTGTGTATATATATATGTATGTATGTATATATAGAACATAAATAGAAAGAGATCTTTAAGAGAAGAAAAACTTAAACAGGAGAGAAGAAAAAGGGAATGTTTGGATTAGGTGTGTGTGGACGAGCGTAGCAGAAGCAAGTTGACTCCATCTCCATGTTTTTGTTCGGGTGGGGGGTTCAAAGTTGACTATTAATTGAAGCTAATAATAGAAAGTCAATTAATAATAGGAAACTAATGAAGTAGAAGGGGGAGGAGAAAGAAGAACCTGATTGTTGAGGAAGGATCAGGAAATGAAGCAATTTGGTTTGTTGTCAAGGCAGCTGATAACACCGACAACGGGCGCCACGGAGGAAGGAAGAAGTAATGGTCAGGTTAGTGGGGGCTTTTATAGAAAGGCTTTTGTTTGCGTGCGATTCCGCCGTGGCGTATGCGTGGCTCTACCACGAGTTTTCAGTGCGACCTTGCTAAGCGAGGAGGACCCACGCGCCTTCGTCTATACGACTCTTGTGGGGTCATTTGCATTCGTGCACCTATACTTCGGGTTCGGTCTCATTTTTGCCCCCAAATATTAAAGATTGTGTTTGATAATGCAATTAGAATTTAGAGTTAAAAATTAAATATTGTAACATATAAGAGCTTTACACTATAGCATATGAAAACTTTACATTGTAGCACTTAGAATTAACAAATTCCAACTTCATTGCCAAACAAAGTCAAAAACTTTAACATAAGTGATTTCACTACTAGAAATTCTTCTCTTTCTTCTTCTTCTTTTTTTTTTTTTTTTCCCCTCTTGAGCACTTCTATTTATCCATCCACCTTAGGTTGCTTGTTATTCTTAGATGGAAAACAGTCACACAATCGCATCTAGGGGACCATTGAAATATGCGTTATGTACACCAAGCGAAACCTTGGACTAGAAGATCTCCAATTTTTTCCTCATTATGACTTCGAATTAGCCGTCACCATTTTCACATGAACGTACTCAAACTTTGAATTCGAAGAAGTATAGTAACAAATCAGATCCGTATATAAGCAGTCTAATTTGAAGAAATTCAGATTGGAACATGTTGAATTCAACTCAAAAAGAACGAAAAGCCCCTAACCAATCGGAAAATTAATGAAAACCCCCAAACCTAGAGGCCGGACGTGCTACTTTGAAACTTCCATGATCTCAATTTCATGATATTAGGTATTTTAACTTGCAAATTTTAACAAATTTAAAGAAAAAAGCTTAAATAAAGAAATGAAAATTACAATTTTACCTTTTAGTAATATTTCACGTGCAGACATGAGGTTGTTTTCCATCATGGGCGATCTAACAAAAAGGGGCCGATAGTAAAAGTTTGGAGCAGTGGGGTGAAAGTTGTAAAGTTTGGAGGATAAAAATGAAAACAATTGCAAAATTTGCAGCGCAAATGCGTATACTCTCTTCCAATTGTGCCGTTATGGAGACGGCCTACACGTGTTTTTGTCTTTGCTCTAATGTCCGTTTTCTTTCCTGTTTTGCACTTTCGGGTTTTTCTTTTTTTAAATTATATTTTGCACCCTCGTTGGCTGCCTCACATTCCAAGAAATTCATTCTTTCTTGATGATCAATCATATATGGAAAGAAGAAAGAAAGAGATATCCGTATCCTTCTTCCATTAAAAAACAAACGAAAAAAAAAGAAATTACATGATAAAGTATAAAAATATCTTTTGTGAGAGTTTAGATGTTTAGAATTTTGATTGCAACTCTAATAATATAAAGGTCTCACATGCTATAATATAAAAGAAAGTGTGCTACAGCGTAAACCTTTTATATATTACAATATTTGAAATCAATTGGTTCAAATCAATGTTTCTTAACACCCTATTAAATTGTTAGATTAATACTAAATTCGGTTGAATTATTATTATTTATATAATTATTATCCGACTTTTACTATAATCGCTCTCTATAAACATATCCACATTTGATAAAATCTAGAGATAACTAGCATTAAAAAAAAATTATGTGATAGAGTAACTAAAACTTGATAAGGTGTTTAACATTGTTAGTTCTAACCAAAATTTTTGGTTGCTACAGTGTAAAGCTCTCACATGTCACAATATCATGAAAAATAAACTACAGTATAAAGCTCTCATATGCTGTAATGTTTTTAAACAATTAGTTTAAACTAGTTGATTCTAGTTAATGCTCAGAAACATCCTAAAGTGCATTAAAAATTATACATGTGTTGCATGCATGGCTATAAACTGTTATGTAGTTTGCATGTTTTCCTTGATATAAAAAACTAACAACTACCAAAATATAAAATAATGCAGGGCAAATGTTTTTCTTCTTCTTTTTTTAAAAAACACAAGATAAAACAATAAAAAAAAAATGTTCAACGAGGCTGTAGCAGATATTGTGCGTTAGCAAACGTGAAAAATTACGCATTATTGATCCTTATTCGCGTGAAAGTGGCGCACCACTATTTACAGTCGATTGCATTGGCCCTTTGCAACGGAGTTGAATTATTATTAAATTTTATCCACATGCCTCGCACGTGAGCCTCTAACAAGAGCATGCTCAGTCTTTTTTCTCCCAATTGGGAATTAACCAAAACATAAAAACAACATCCAGAAGAACATAACTAAGATCATCTCTAATATAAATGTCCACGTTAATATTGTATTTACCACTAAAAATATAAAATGGTAAAAATAATAAATTTGATGTGGCATTCTATTTTGAAAATGGTGTGGTATTCTATATTGTGTTCCAATGCATAATATTATTTCAAATGCCATACCTTTTTGTCATAATTAATAAGTTTTAAAATCTATAAAAATAAAATTTTTATATTAAAATAATTTCAAGATCAACAATTAAATAAAAAAGTCAATTTATTAACCAATAAACATTAAATATTAAATTCACTATATACTATATTTTGATATCAAATTTGCTACCAAATTTAATATATAACATATTTAAAATTAAAAATGGCATTGCATTGAGTGTTTCTTTACTCTCACTTTACTCTCACGTTACTCTCACATGCCAAATTTTTAATTCGCACGTTAATTAAACATTGAATATTGTACTAGAGAGGCTGCACTAGATGACAGCATTACAACGACTATTCCCCCGCCAAATGTTGACATCATAGCAACCAGATCTAGGCGTCGCAACAGCCCCTTCCCTCTAAATCCCGGCATTATTGTCCCCACGGCCTCCCCCCTAGAGTCCAATTACCCAATACGCTTCCAGCCTATCTGGAAACAGAACGAATTCAACAACGAATGAAAGTCTCTTCCCAGTTAAGACCTCCTTCTCCCTCAAATAAAAAATAAAAAATAAAAAATAATAAATTAATAAATGTTAAGACCTCCTTCCCTACACCAACATTCTAAATTACGAAGCAAATATGATTTAATGTTCTTTTTTTTTTTTTAAGGACCATGTTTTACGAATTGGTAGCAACAACTCCAACAAAATGATAAAGAGTGTAGAAGAATATCACGAGGATTGTTAACGGACAAATTAATAATCTGCTCTTGAATTTGAAGTTTAGAAATCTAAAACAGATACTCTTTTAAAAGACCAATCAAACGATCATTACATCAAACAATTAGTTATAGGACAATAAATAGTAGTCCTTAAGCTCCAGTTTTATGGCCATCAATGCATTATTGCAACTTCACCTTCAACCTGAGCATTCGTGTATTAAACTTGAATCCTCAAGCTATGAAATCAAATCAAAAGCAAGTACAAATTCAAAAACCCACCTTTCATTAAAAATCCGAAGCAAAACATTCCCAGACCATAGAAACATTATCCTAAGCAAAAATAAATAAATGGCACAACATAGAGATGCTAGAATCTGCATTGGAAGTCGACGAACATCTCCGGAATACCAGAGTGCACGAAGGTTTGTGTCCAATAGTTTCAACAACATGACACATGCAATATTAAAAGTTCGTTCAAGAAGGTTTGAGGCACTAGTTTAGCGGGCAGAGATAGGCCAAAGGAACTGGTGAAACTTAATTCTTTGGGCCAATGTCCTTCAGAGCACAAATCTGCTCTTCTCCCATGGCTAACATAACTGAGACAACAAGGTCTTTCCCTTCAGCAAAACCATCTTTAATCTGCATATGAAAACACGACATGTAAAGGGAAATGAAGTAGAAAACTAGAAATCATCCAAAGATTGCCACTTCAAAACAGAGAAACGGGGGACATCAACTTCACAGCATTTGTCTCACCTGTGTGAGCAGAGATTCTTCTGTAGGGAGCCTTAAATCATCCTTGGTGTTACCACTGTCGGTCAAAAGACTCACCTGCATAGAAGTGGAAATTAATCAATGAAAATAATGGTCAATGGTCATAAAATTTAGATAAAAAACACTAGATTTCGAAGACAGAGCCTTGACATAGAGTACAAAGGTATAAGCTGCTTCACACTTGGTACCCAACACATAATATAAATCGGTCCATTTTTCCACAACCCCACACTAAAATAACAAGCTCAACTCTATAGCTGATAAAATATACTAGCTCAAGTAAAAAAGACCGCAAGAAAACTGATACAGCACAAGTAACCAGGTTGACCAGTAATGCTGGTAATAAATTCCATACTTTCATGTTGGTCCAAAGAAAGCATAACAGGGAAAAAAATGCTGAAGTCAAATAATGCTTGCAGAGCGTCAAAGCCATATCGTTAAATAAGCCTATATTCCTAATTTAAAAGAAAGCAACCACTCACAAATCCATCTTCAGTTATGTCAAGCAGCTGATAATCAGTACGGGTAACATGTGGAACCTACAGAAACCAAACAAACACAAGGACATGTCAGCACTTTTAAGACAACAAACAACAGTTGAATTAAAAAATAAAATGTTATATATTGCCAAATGTGAGAAATGATCCTCACATCACAGTTGTGCGACGATGGAACAATATCTTCGAGTTTCTTAGCAGTGAAAATGTCAATCCCAACAAAGTGACACTTAGCATGTCCATGCTTGCCTGTTTTGGAGGTTGAGACCTCAACAACCTGTTTCAACAAGCCACAACAAATGCCATCAGAATAGAAAAAAATTCCCACAAAGCAATAAAGTGAGAAAACAACACCAAAAGGGTTATCAACTCTTGACCAAAAAAAAAGGCACGTCCAGAAACATGGAGCAGTCCAATAATTAGCTCCGACCCTAGGTGATTATCGCAACTCGTCTGTTATAATTCAGTTCTTCAATGTGTTTAATTCCATAATCATTTTCAATTTGTTTATATTCAACTAGTATTTTGTTTATCCTATCCCTGTATACACACACCAGTTACTATATTTTATGTAGTCAAGAAATTTCGACACAAACAATTAAATCTCCCTATATTACATCACTTTTAAAGATTAGAGAAACAAAAATATAATAAAAAAGGTACCCTATTATACCCCTATGAAGATTAAACAACTAGCTAATCCATTTTACAGTCACTTTGTGCACTTACTCTAAAGTCTCAACTATACCAATTGAATCCGACAAAATAAAAACCAAAATTCTAAGAATCGGTGATTCGAGCATATGAGAAATGGAAACAAAAAACAAAAATAAAACAAAAATAAAAGCTATCAAATCAAATTAAACTGCATCAATCATTCGAATTCAAATCCATCCCAAAAATAACAGTAGAATAAGAGAGAGAAAGCTTCGAGATCTAAATCAAACACGAACAAAATCAAAAACAGAATTGCGATAGAGAGAGAAAGGAGACCTTGCAGGGACGGCCTTTGATGACGATGTAACCGTTCTTGCGGATGGTACCGGCTTGCTGGGGATAGGTCTTGGAGGCTCCGGCGTCGGCCTTGGATTCGAAGTGGTGCTCTTCATCCGACATTTTCTCTCTCTATCCCTAGTTTTCTACACCTCCTTTCTCTCTCTTTCTATCTGTGGATTTCGGCTTCTACTACGGATTTCGAAGGAGAGCAGGAGAAGAAAGCGATAAATTATTGGGTTATATTTATAGCTACCCTTGGCCCATTACAAGGGTTTTTATTATCTGCATATTTATTCGTCTTTATCATGTTCCGGCACTTTGTTGATGAATGTTGGCCCTTCGATTCTCATCATTACTCCCACCCATCCACTTTCACGGCTTAGATCTTCTCTTCTTTTCTTTTTTTATTTGGTCCTTTTGTTTTTCTTGGCTGAAATTCTTTTCTAAAAATTATACCACATGGCATATAAGAATTTATTAGAGTTCCCCTCGAGAAAAAAAAAAATTAGAGTGAAACAAAAATACAAAAATTTTTTGAAATATTTTAGAAATAAATATATTATTCTTTACTGGTACAAACTCCATTCAACTAATTTCTTAATAATTTAATTTGTGATATAGAATTTTAACTTTTGTCACATGCTATAAGACACTTACTAATTAAACTATTGAAAAATTAATACAATAACTTAATCTGATAAAATTATTATAATAATATTAATTCAATGTTACTCGTAAAATATTTTTTTTACTATATTTCAACATTTTTGATAAAATTATGTTACATGCTTAAATTTCTCAAAATTTTCTCTTCTTTTAGACATAATTTTAATTCAATTTTGAGAACCAATAGAACTATAAAAGGTTCCTAAACAAATACTATAAAACGTCTAAATAAGTAATTTGAAAATACATAAATTGTAGTTGTAACATAAATGTTTTTTTTTTAGTTACATACTCGTAATATTATATATTTTTTAAAGTTACATACTCGTGATATTATATTTGGAATTCAAATTTGAGAGCCAACCAAATTATAAAACGTCTTTAAATGAGAAACATGATGTTTTTTTTATCTTAAGAGTAGTATGATGCAAGGATTAATATTTGTTATTATTCAGAGCCAAAAAAAAAAGTACTGGCCGTTTGGTTTATTAATTCAAATTGTGTTAACTAAAACTTTTTTAATTTGAACAGAAAAGTTTGAATTGTATAGTTTTAAACAGTAATTTGAACTAGCGTTTGGATGTGCAGTTAAAGCATTAATTTGAACAGGATATCTACTCTAAATTTGTGTTTGGATAAGTATTGAAAATTCTAGTTTGAAGCATGAAAAAATTATTTAGTTAAAAATAAATATTAAATATGTAAAAAGAAGTTAATTTAATTAAAAATAATATGAATTAATAATATTAAATTATAAATACAAATATATATGGGTGAAATCTTTATTCAATATTGATTCAAAATGTAGAAATGATAGGGGTTTTTACTCTAAATTAGACAATTCAGCTCACTTTAAACTGTCAGTTTAATTCAAATTAAATATCTTATCAAATACCAATTTAAACTATGATAGGTATTTGAACTGAGTCGAACTGGACTGAACCAGTCAAACAAACAGAGTAGGTGTTTGTTATTATTCGGTGGCAAACTTTTTTAATGAATTCCATTACTATATAGCAACAAAAGAAAAAAAAATGAAAAAAAAAAAAAAAACTCTAGGTTGGAGGATATGCGAAATTGTTTTTCTTTCTTTTTGGTTAATAAATAGAATTTACGTGTTACCAAAAGCCAAAAAGTATCTCTCAACGAATCTTCCTCACATTATGCCATCGTGCTAGGATAAGTGTAGAGTGAGACATGACCCAAGACCAGTAATAAATAATCATTTATAAAGAAATAAATAAATAAAGTCCTTTTTAAAAATAAATAAATAAATAAATAAAGGTGGTGGCAGATATGTAGTCTAGCAAATTTATAAATGATTAAGGTATGAGGTTTAAATCCCACCTCAAATTTAAAGATAAAAATATCTAACTTGTTAGAGAAATATTATCTAATAATTTAGTTATGAATCTATATAGTAGTAAACATATACAATTGTTTTTTAGCTTCAATAGAGATTTGCAATGTTAAAAGTAAGTTTATAGACTTAAAAAATAGTAAATATTAAAAAAATTTTATCAAATTTAATCACAGGTAAGCGTGCATAAGTTTCAAATTTACTAAATTAGGTGAAGGGGTAAAGTCTAAATTCTTTGAAAAAAATACTAACAACGTCAACTTTAATCCTAATTTGTATACCAATTTTTGAGTTATCACTTATCCTAATTTGTATACCAATTTTTGAGTTATCACTAGTACATAGTTAAAAAATAACTACATTTACATTTATCAATAAATAACTGACAATTTAGGAGTTAACATAAGAGCTAGAATTGAATTGGTATCTCTAGCATTACTTTTTTCTAAATAAATTTAAATTTATTAACTTTTGGTCTTAAAATAAATTTATTGTTTACCTCGTTCTCCTTCTCGCGTGATGGAATCACAAGTATCACAGTTTATCAAGCCCCACCGTACTAGAGTCGTGAATTATGACTTGGCCCATTAGGCGGCCACTCTTTCCAGCCCGCTGATCCTTTTGAGGAAGTTCTGACACAACACAACCACAAAAAAGTCCGGACACTGGACACTGGACCCATACCCATTACACCTTACGGGAAAAATGCCAAAGAACCATTGACACAAAAAGCATCAATTCTACTGACATGATCTCATTGTGAAATTTATGCACTTCCGGCGTGCAAATATTCAAGATTCAAATCTCTAAAGAGAGAGAAATTGATCCAAACAATTTTGTTTACCATAAGCCCAGCGTCAAGGGATCAAAACATTTCATCCAAAAAATAAAAAAGTGATCTTTTAAAGACCACACACGCATATATGTAAAGCCATAATTAACAATTGTTGTCAATTCAAGAAAAAACTACAATGAAAGAGTCCTACCTCCCATTTGCAAACTATATCCCACACTGATCAATTCATCAACAAAAAAATTAAAAAGATAAAGAACCCATCATCAAACGCTAATTACAGTTGATAGTATGCAAAATGGCTTGTACAAACACCCGTCTCTCAAAAGGCAGCCCAAAATGGTACATTCTGATGCTCACCTCAATGAGTCAAAAGTTTTAGGATCATGCTCGGAAACAATCCGCGGCCGCTCTGGAACGTGTTGCGACATAAGCTTTGCAGTGTCTTTCCACGAAGAAACCTCTAATTCTTTCTCACGAAGTTTGAGCTTGGTACACTCTAAAGCCTCCTCAAGCTCCTGTATCCTTTCTTGTTGTCTTGCTTCAAGAAGTTCATGCAACTTTCTCTCCAATTCAACAGGAGAAACTTCGCTGTGCACTTCAATACACGCAGCCTCTTGTGGGTCAATTACCTCTCCAGAAGTAGAACCCGTGCTGTGGCTTATTAAAGAAGCAGTGTCCATAACGCCCTGCAACTCAAAACATTTAGATTAGCAGAAGATCCAACTAAAAACTTGGAATACTAGAAAATAAAACATAAACAAACTACAACAAAAACTGCGCCTGAAAGCATCCAAAATTGTAAATTCAAAGGCAGAATTCAAAACTGTCTGTGGTCTAAAAGCCAGGAACTAATATTTAGTAAGAGCATTACATTTTCAACAGTGATAATGGCACTAGAAAACACTAGTTAGGTTTTTCGAGGGAACTTTGGCATCCACAAATAAATGTTCAGGGAACCTAAACCTCACGTAAATTACTTTCATCAGTCAGCACAACAACAAATAACATGTCAAAATTAAACAACGACTTCTTTTGGATTAGCCCGTGTGCAGGAAAACATTACAACATGCAATGCACTTTTCTTTACCTTCAATCTCTGCTGCTGTGGGAGTACTACAGGATGTTCTATATCCAAATGGAGCTCCAAAAGTTCCAATTCGGCTTCAAGTTCTGCCTCAAGCTCAATCATTCCTGTTAAATGCTGTTCCGGTTCATGCACAACACGTCGAGAAGAATCATCACATTCCAAGATGGTTTTGGACTCTGGTACAACATAAGAAGTGGTCCATGCAGAATCCATTTGGAATGAAATTTGGCTACTAGAATTGGAACTCCCTCTGATATGGTTGGTGGAATAAGCAACGCTGTCATCGATTTCAGTCGGCTTAGAAGGTGAATTCTTGTTTTGCAATTCCTCTCTAAAGTTTTGAAGAAGCATCTCCATTTGCTTCCTCACTTCCACCATCTTAGTTATTTCAGTTCTACTGGCACCAATTAGATACAACAAACCACAAGCAACTCCCAAATTGAAAGAAGAATCTGTTCTACCTCGTCCTGGACATAATCGAAACATCAACAATTAAACAAAAACAGTCCCAAACACATCATGTTTTACCTCGAGTCATGAAGTTCAATCACTACAACAGAAGGAAAGGGAAAAAAAATCACTGGAAGGACCTTGCTTGACATAACTTTTCATTTTTGGTACTTCGATTTGTGAGAAGAAGTTGTGGAGATTATCCAACAACATCTTCCCAAAATCTTCGCTTTTCATTTCGCTTACGCTTATGAATATTAAAAATGAGAACATTAACAAACAATCCAAAAAAAAAAAAAAACTAATTTAACCATGATAGGAGTACAGAGGTCAAGAATTTCACCTGAATCCTCACTCTTTGAACCAGAAATCGGCGAATCGCGACTGTTTGGTACATTCATTAAACCAATGGTGTTCTCCGAGACCTCGCCGATTTCATCCCTCTTCTCTCTCCCAAGGGCCGAAATTCTCCTCTCCCTGGCGGGCTTGAGCGCCGCCAAGCACCGAGCAATGATCCGCCGCAGCGAGGAGCAGTGGACGCTCGTGAACCTGTCCCTGCGGCGGCGCTCTCCGACGCCGCTCATGTCGACTTCTCCTAGGGCTTCGTCAACAGCGTGGTCGAACTCCTCGTGATTTTCATTGGCGAGAATGTCGGCGATCCGAAGACGGCGGTTCTCGGGTGAAGAAGATGAGAGCTTGGGGGTTTTGAAGAGGAAGTTATGGCGATTGTCCACCTTATTCATGTGATTTGCAGAGTTTGGGAAATTAAAAGCGATGAAGAAATTGAGAGTCCTTGAAGAAGACAGAGAAATATAAAGAAGGAAGTCGAAGAGAAGGTGGTGGTTTTACTGGATGTTTAACCGCGGCAAAAATCATTCGGTTTTCGCTATAAATTTACCAAAAATTACTCAATTTTTACCACAAATTTATTATAAACAGTAAAAAAATTTCACATATTATATTAACAATAAAAAAATTTATTATAATATAAAACTTTCATATGTTACAAGTGATTTTTATTATTGGTTTCATCACTCTTTTAAACATCCACTTAATTGCAGAGGAGAAAAATAGAGGGAAAGTTTGAAAGAAGTTGTCGACTCGGTTGCGATTTTCGATTATGAATTATGAATTATCTCTTCTTTTTTTCTTTTTCTCTCGCTCTCTGTTCTATAACCGATGGCTTGTATTTATGATCACCATGCGGTTTCACAACCTTTTTATTTTTTTTTTAAGAGTTAATGGGACAATTGGTTAAATTATATTTATTAAATTAAAATATAATTTTAATTTGTAAAAATTTTATAAATGTCTTATAATAATAATATTAAAATTATTTATATGTTACTATATAGTATAATATATAATATCATTAAAATAATTACTATATCATTAAGGATATTTTTAAAATATTTTAAATATTGTGTTAGATTTTAATTTCGTAACAATAATTTAGACACGTATTGTAATTTTTTCTTTTTACACAAAACATTACGCTTCTTTTTCGGGTTTCATTAAAGATTATTTGACCGTTATAGGCTAAAACATTTTTTTAGTTATAAATAATATAAAATATTTAGATGTTACAGTAATAATAAAAAATCACAATAGCATAAAACTTTTGTATACTATAGTTAAAACAATTCTAACCAACGATTCTAATTATCCTGTCAAACATATTATACAAATAAAACTTTTAACTATTTAATGTAAAACAAAAAATAACTGTATTATAAAACTTTCAATGACTATATTATTTTAAACAAAAAATTATACAATTGTTTGAATTTTTCTCTCCAAAGCCCTATTCATATTTTATCTGGGAGAGGATACTAAATATGGATGTAACTGACTCTCACAAAAAGAAAAACGAATATATTGGGTTAAGTCCTTCGGAAAATATTAAAAAAAATAGGATAAGAGTAATACGCAGTGGGGTGTGAGTTGCTGGAAATCAGTGACCCTCGTAACTAATTTGTCACAGTGTGGCCGTAGTGGGTTTTTGCCGGTGGATGGTTTTCTGGATTACGTTGTATTTTAGTGTATTCTTTGCTTTGGTTGAATGAAAGTGGCTTGCGAAAATGATTTAATTAATGATACGTGGGTGTTTGCCAAAAGTTTCCACCACAAAATCAGTTATGAACAGTAAAAAACTCTCACATGCTACAGTAACAAAAAAAATTGCTACAGTGTAAAGTTCTCATATGCTACAGTAAAAGTGGTTCTCACCACTGGTTCCTACCACCTTCCAAACACCCTAGTAGACGTTTTAAGCACCGTGAATAAGACTTTTTCTTTGCATAATAGCTCCAAAAGTCTCACGGTTAAATTAATTCAATATACTAAAATAGTTTTTAAACTTTAAATATTTTAATAATTTTGTCTTTCAACTAATTTAATAAGTCAAAATAGTTTTTGAATTAATGTTTAATAGCAAAATTAGTCCTGTTTATTAGTCCTTGTTAAAATTTAAACAAAAAATATCACGGCAGCCTTCACCGTACAGTACTCCTCTCTATAATGTTGACCTCACATCACCCTTTTGCTGCAACCTCTTTTCAACAAAACTATCATGTAGCTACCTCATCAGTAACCACACCCAACTAGCCATTTGCAGCGCTGCATTGTCACAATGTCATCGTGTCGGACATTACTATTTTAGCCTATTAAATTAATATAAAAACTATATTGTCAAAATATTAAAAGTTTATAGATTTTTTTAACCCATTCAATTAATTCGATGATCAAATTATCATAATTTTAAAATTTTAAATACTATTTTAGCTTATTAAATTAATTTAATAACTAAATTGTTATAATATTAAAAATTTAAGGACCTGTAGAACTATTTACTTTTTTTTGCATGACATAATATCACAACAACATATATACATACAATTATATATATGCTATATGTTTGAGTCTGCGGGCATAATATGCATCGCATACTTGTATAAATATATACACATACGTACCAACTAAGAAAGGGCCACGTCCTTAAAAAAAAAAAAAAAAAAAACACGAAGAAGAAGAAGAAGAAAGAAAGAAAGCCACTTTGCAACATTACAATGCGGTTTTAAATTTATTGTGTATACAATTATTGGTTTCGTTTGGTGCGATATTAGAATTTTTTATTTGAAGAAGAACAAATAATATAATCAAATAATGCCCTCAAAAAATAATATAATCAAATAATAGAAGTTAAAAATTGTATACTAGTTTTCAGATAAAATTTTTCTATTTTATTTTGTCGCAACACTGAATGTGATAATTTTTTTTTAAATATGTACATTACTGGTGCATTGAAGAGTTTGTCTTTAATACTAAACTTGGAATCGTAGATTACATTATAGTTTTTAAGAAAGCGAAATGTAGTCCGATTTAAAAAAATACACGCAGCAATACTAACCTTTATGGCTTTTTATAAAGAGAAAATTACATGTTATGTCATATTTTTTAAAACGTTGTTTATTAATGACATACTTTCATCTATATTACATGTTAAGTTACACCATAAATAAATATATGTGAAATTTATAAAAAATAAATCTAAATATGGAATTTGTGAAAATCCCCTCAAATAAACTCATTTCATAGCCGAAGCCAAAATGTCTGTTAGGTTTTTTTTTTTTGTTTTTTCCTTTTTCCTTTGTTTTCCTCTCATTTCTTTGTGCGTCATTGCCCATGGGCTGGAGACCATTACTGCCACTTGGTGGCTTTGGTTTTCCGGCCCAAAGATGGTCTCGGGAGCGGTGATGCTTAGATGGTAATTTACTCCTAGTTTCACTGTTTTCTTGGGGCAGATTTCGACGCGAGGGGGGTTTTCTTTAGGGTCTCTGGATTCTCTCCTAAGTTCTTTTCGGTGCTTGGAGGAGTTTTGCCCCTTGGGGTCTATTTCCTTCCTGTCGTTTTGAAGTCATGGGGAGATGGTTGTGTGGATTGGTCATCATCGACAGCGTTTGGATTCATCTCTGACAACACGTGATTTATTGGTGGTCACATCGTTTATGAGGGGTTAGTATTCCATATATTTGCGTTTGTACCTTATCGGTATACTTATACTGCATTGTATACCTTTTTCCTTTTATGTGTCTTGCTATGCTATATTTCATTAATTGCTTGGTTGTAGATACAAAATTTATAGACATAATACACATTTATATTATTTGTAAATAATTTATATTTTATTATAATTTTACAAAAGACGATTTATCAAAAAAAATTTATTTTTTAAACATAAATTAATTCTAAACTTAAATTAATGAATTTTTTCAGATATTACAGGATGGACGTTACCAAACTAGTTGCCATCTCCACCAAGGCACAATGCATTTAAGTATGTATCTCCTCAACTCTTCACTAATGATATTGGAAAAATAAAGTATAGTGTAAAAGATTAATGGGACCCACCATAGAGACACCCAAAAGAAAAAACTTGAACCACCTCACCCCCTTGTTGTAGCTGGTTTATCCACAAGGTTTGAGTCCAAATTTCACCACAACTAAGCTAAAGTGATGACTAATAGTGATGAGTCATTAAAGTTGTAAAAAAAAAACCCACTTTTATTCATCATCCTCGTGCAAACAAAGAACCAAAACACTTCACAGTTTTCCTCCTCTAGAACCGGTAGCCATCTAAGCTTGTTCTCCATAATTTTTGATTCAAAAACTTTCTTAAGGAAACAATTTCCAATAACGGTCTTAAGCAAGTCCAAGTGCGTAGATCAAGACTAGCAACTTTGGAAGGTAAAATTCTAGACTTTTTCCCAATGAATTTTGGGGTTTTCTTGGGTCTTTTTAGAAGGATTTTGATAGGGGCCTTCTTGTCATGACTTTTGCCTAGGAAAGTAGACAAGATTAAGTTCCTTATGGAGGCTAACAAGCTCACAATTTCACAAAAACCCTTGGTAAAACCTTGAACCTTACCTTGAGTATTTGTTATTTTAACGAAACTTTGAGTATGTTTTATACTAAATATGGACCTATGACATGTTAAAAGGACACTATGTTATGATTATGTGATTTGTTATGTGTATGATGATGATAACTGATGGTTAGAAATCAGGGTTTTTATGCTTTAAAATAAGTTTGGGAAAAAATCATGCTTTAAAATAAGTTTTTTTCACTTAAACGATTCGTTGTTTAATGTTAAAGCGACAAACAGTTTGTTATATATATAAACGACATCTCTCTCGTTTAACAATTTACTATGTAGACGAAAAACAATATATTTTTTTTGAATGTGAAAAACATGATTAATATGTAAATGCATTACACCTTTTATCCAAAGGAACATGGAACATTGGAAACTTTAAACTTCCCTTAAAAAAATAAAAAAGAAAAGAAAATTTGAACCAGAAAGCGATTTATTTGGTTAAAATGAAGACTCAGTCGACCAGCTGTGTTGTCGAAGAAGGCATTTTTATTTATTGATACCCATAACACGTCATGTTTTTTTTTTATACCCATAACACGTTATTATTATTATTTTTCTGCCACTTGTATGGCTTTGTTTTAATAGAACCCACTCTATGTTGCTACATGGAAACCAAACATTTCTTTTTTTCTCTGGGTGGGTTAAAAAGCATAATAACTATTTTCTCAAGGGTACAAAACATAGCCTTTCTGCATTAATAAATGCCAACCATAAATCAATTATATTAAAAGACTAACTATTTGTTTGGTTAAGGATGGTTTACACCACTAACTCAGTTATGAACAGTGTAAAGCTCTCATATGCTACAATGAAAGGAAAAAAATTGCTATAATATAAAGCTCTTACATATTACAGTAAAAACAGTTTTAACCAATAGTTCCTATCACCATGCCAAACACCCTCTAAATTATGAATACCGACTGATAACAGTAATAAATACAGAAAACGTAAAACTACACACTAAAATATTAATGCAGAAATTCTTAATTATCAAGTATTTCAGGTGAAGAAAAATATTGATATAAATTCGTAACGAAATTTACCAATCCAAATAAATTGTTTCTTTTTTGCAAAAAAAAAAAAAAAAATTATCATCCCAATTTTTCTCTTTGATAAATTTGTTAATTATCCAAATTTTTTTCACATGCCAAGTCTTCAAAACGTCTCTTATTTTCCCTCGTAAAAAAATCTCTTATTTCGATAAAAAAAAAAAAAAATCCTAAGAAAGTCTCAACAAACATATTCTTTATTGTGCTCAATCACAACCTGCCAGAATTATGAGCACGGCCATCAGATCCCAAGTATCCTAAGTGTAACTTTTAATAAAGTTCTGCCTCCACCAAATTGCTTGGATTGGGTTTTAAAGTCTTGTTTCATGAGCTTGAATACCTAATTAAGTGCCTTAAAAAATATACAGATGTACACCCATTTGACTTGCTATATATGCATGGCTCGTCACGTAATTTTTCATCAATGTACGGGGAAGAAATAAAATTTTTTTAATTGAAAACAGAAAAACAAGGATAAAAACGATTTGCTTTGTTGTTTTTGTGCCCACGAAAAAAAAAAGAGTTCACATTTACTCAATCATTATCACTTTATTGCAATTGTTTTTGCATGTAAATCACAAGCCTTTTCAAATGAAAAATGTCTAATCATGGTTTTCATCACCACCTCACTTTAATTAGGGCACATTAATTGGGCAACCCAAAAAAACACTTTTTGTTTGTTTGTTTGTTTTTTTTTTTAATCTCACAAGTTTGAAGTAAAAGATTTAGGCAACGAAAAGCCACACTTATGGGTGTTTTGTTAGTGATAGGAACTATTTTTATTGTAGCATGTGAGAGTTTTATATTATAATAATTTTATTTTCTTTTTATTGTAACATGTGAGAGTTTTATACTGTTTATAACTAAATTTATGGTGTAAACCACCTTAGTCAAACACCCTCTCAGTGGCTATTCTTTTCATATTATATTTTTATGTACTTCAACACACTCGGCCGATAAATACAAAGATTTGGTGGAGGGGACCAAACAAAAAGTTTTTATTTTACATTTGTAAATATATATTTTTTGGTAGATCTCCTTGGCCGAATGGCAAGCACCCGTGTTTGCGCCATATTTTATTAAAAATTTATCTTAATTTTCTTGAAATCTGAAGTGTCAATATTTTTAAATGAAAACGCAAGTGGCCAACCACATATTTATAACATTAACAAAGACAAAAATCGTAAAGTACGTATACCTAATTTTTTTGGCTAATTTAATGTTACTCGCAATTTAGTGGGGGGATACCAACAAAACCCTGGGCCCCTGGATTATCAATATTAAACCAGCTTTTGAACTCGAGTGTTTGACACTCATGATCTTTTTCTTTGTTTTTTGTTGTTGTTATTATTTCTTAGCATTAGTTAAATCTACAACAATAACCACTCATGTAGCATTCGAGAAACTTCTAAATTTCACCACATCAATGTTTCATAATCGCCAAAACCCACATAAAATAAAAGTACATTAACATAGAAAATGAAAAAAAAAAAGGTTCAAAAAAGGAATCACTTATCTTTTTTTTTTTTTTTTTTTTTGTGAACTATAGTAACAATTCTTTACCCTATGATACAAAAATTTACATATTTTTCTTAAATACAAAGATTTCTTTTTTTTTCTTTTTTGTTTAAATGATGTGTTTATTTTCTTTTATATCAAATATTATAGAGATGCAAGAACGAGCCGGCCGGGCCCATTCTCCTTAGGCCTACACGAGCCGTGGGCCGGGTTGGCCTAGCTCACGAATTTTGTGGGCCGAGTCAGGCAGGGCCAGGCCGGCCTATATTAGAATTACCTCGACTCAGCCCATACCACAGCCAATTTTACGTGGGTCGGGGTGGGCCGTGAAGTGAGCCTTGAATGGGCTGGGCCATTTGAGCCCATCTGCTAGTTAGGATGGGTAGGGTCATTTTGGCCTATCGTGGATTTAGATGGTTCAGCCCATCTAAGTATGCAATTTTTTATTTTTGAATTTTTAAACAAGTTAACAAATATAAAAGTTTGAATAGTCAATGAAAATATGAAAAATGGATATTTTATTTACGATTGCCTCATTAAAAACATTTTCAAGGAAAACACAGTGGGACAAAACCTTGGTAAGGATAAAAGAGTACAATCAAGATAATTATACATAAGATGTTTACAAAATTACTAAAAAACAAAAAAAAATATTATAAATAAAATTGAGCCACAATAGAAATTCGATGGGCTGGCCTATATGGGCCGGGATAGGCCAGCCCATGATGGGCCTAAACGTGCAACTTCGGCTCGATACAGGGCCGGGATAGGCCAGCCCATGATGGGCCTAAACGTGCAGCTTCGGCTCGATATAAGCCTGGCTCGGCCTATAGGCCGATATATCTTGGTGCAGCCTAGCCCACCAATATTTATGGGCGAGGCTATGCCTTGAATAGTGACGGGTCGTGCTGACCTGATCCATCATTATATCAGGACGGGCCCGTGGGCTCGTGCCGGCCCACAGGCCTCGACCTATTATTGTATCTCTAATACAATGACACAAAAAAGTAGATATAATTCGAGCCTAAATTGAAATGGTTTAAAAAGGTTACTTTGATTTATTTTGTCCAAAACTTTTGGTTTATATGACCTTTTTGCTTTCTAACTTTTATAAGTTCTTTCGAAATAAATTATCTTCTTGGTGCTCATATAAAAAAGAGTTCATAAAAATTTTTTTTCCCTACATTTTAATTTCTTATTAATAAATAACAAATTAAAAATTCTATTTATATGATTTCTACATCAATTTTTTTAACAATAAAAAATTTTGTTTTATTAATCAAATACTTTCAAAAACTTTTCTCAAATCTAAAAGTTATTTTCTATACACTAAAATAAAACAAAAGCCATCCAAACAAGTTGTAAGGTCGAGTTTTATTTGAGTAATGAATCTAAAATAATCAGCTTTTGCAAATAATTTTTTTATAAAAAAAATATTAAGATGGTCCAACCATGAAAAGTGCAGCTGCGCAAGCCCGTGAATCTGAAATAATTATATTTTTTTTAAGAAAATTTGTTTATTTTAATGAATCTAAACTAATCATCTTTTGCGAAGAATTTTTTTATAAAAAAATATTAAGACGGTCCAACAATGAAAAGCGTATCTACGCAAGCCAGTGTATCTAAAATAATTATTTTTTGCGAAGAAAATTTGTTTATTAAAAATATGAAGATGGACCGTGCTTTATTTTAGTAATGAATCTATAAAATAATTACCTTTTGCGAAGAAAATTTATTTATTAAATGTATAAAGACGAGCCTTGCTTTTATTTTTGTATTGAATGTAAATAATTATTTTTTGCAAAGAAAATTTGTGTATTAAAAGCATGTAGAAGGTCCAACAAAACACGGCACAAATGCAAGTTTTATTTTAGTAGTGAATCCAATAGGGTGTTTAGTATATTGATTGGAACGGTAAACACTGTAACATATAAGAGCATTATATTGTAATAATTTTTTTTATTATAATAAACTTTATACTATTTTTAATTAAAAAGTTGATTAAAAGTAATTAATGTCAAACAAGCTTTCAAAAAATTGCATATCAAAGTGCAACATGCTCCGAGGGCCAAAAAATCCTAGAAGCCACGTGCCACAATATTGTGTAGCACAGGTGTAATAAAAAGGAGATTTTTAAAACTAACATTTTGAGAAAATTTTTTTGGGTCAATGACTTCTTTTTTTTTTTGGACACAAAAAAAAAGAATTTTAAGTATGAAAACGGTTTCATTTTTTTTTATCTGTATAAATTTTTTATCTTGTTACAGTTATTTTCTTTATCTTTTTTTAAAAAAATTGAGACAATTTACCTACTCAACAAAATATGTTTTTTAATTTAAAAAAAAAGTCATTTCTTTAATTCAATTTTTTTTTTTTTACCCTTTGTCAAATTTTGCGGTAATAAAATATTGCAGGAGCAATGTGTAAAGATTGAGGCAGCAAATTTAAAATAAAAGAAAATAAAATAAAGGAAAAAAGAAAGTATCAAATCAGAAAAACTTTGTCATCATCACCCCAAACCCATCTCTTAGCAGCCAAAGACACGGGAGCACACGCACGGATAGACATTAGCCGGAGAAGGGGACAAACCTATAATCCTCGGATTCTCTTCCTTATTCCTCCCTAAACATTCTACAACAACCATATCTATCTGATTTTACTTCTCTCAGATATATATATAAATCCAACGTGCCTAGGAATATTCTGTTTCTCTCTCACTCTACTTTCTTTCTCTATAACTCAAACACAAACACAAACACGCTAGAGCTCAACGTCCTCTTGATTGGAAGCTAACTTTCCCTCTATCTCTGGGTTATGCACAGAGTGTGGACGTGAAGGCAACAACAACAGTTTTCCTTCCCAGACAAAAAAAAAAAAAAAAAAAAAAGCCAAAAGAAGAAAAAAAATGGACTTTCCTTAGAAACCCAGCAAAATCCATTCCTCTGGTTCCTAAAATTGCACACTGTTTTCGTGCCATCATTTGATGACCACCCTTTTTACCGTTAATTTAATCTGGGAAATTTTCATCTTGTGATGGTAGTTTTTATCGGATCTTGAATAGGCTATGGCGTTGTTCAAGAAGTTCTTTTACCGGAAGCCTCCAGATGGGCTTTTGGAGATCTCTGAAAGGGTTTACAGTACGCATTTCACTTCTTTTCAAATTTTTGTTAGTCCATTACCAAAGAATAATGGGTTCTCTTTTTTTTCCAATTTTATCTCAAGCACTTGGATTTCCATGTTTGGAATCTGATGTTTTGGTGTGCCCATGTTCTTTTTTTTTGGTTACATTTCGTTGTCGTTTAAAATTTTTGCTTTTAATTGTTTTGTGCATATTAAGCATTTGAGTCTAAATATGCCTTGAACTTATGTTTTCATTTTGAATTATCAAATAAAATATTCTATTAATGGCATGGCTCAATCATGTGGTGTTTTTGGTATATTCAGTCTTTGATTGCTGCTTTACCAGGGATGTTTGGGAAGAAGGCCAATATAAAGTCTATATAGGAGGGATAGTGAGTCAACTTCGTGATCACTCTTCTGGTGCTTCATTCATGGTCTTCAACTTCCGAAAGGGAGAAAGGCAAAGCCAAATATGTAACATTTTGTCCGAGTACGATATGACGGTAATGGACTATCCTCTTTACTACGAAGGCTGCCTCTTGCTCACAATGGAGATGGTCCACCATTTCTTGAAAGTTGGCTTTCGCTTGTCCAACAAAATGTGCTCTTAATGCATTGCGAGCGAGGCGGGTGGCTGGTTTTGGCCTTCGTGCTGGCTGCACTTTTGATTTATAGGGGAAGCAGTTTAATGGGGAGCAAAAGACGTTGGACATGATCTATAAGCAAGCGCCTTGAGAACTTTTGCAGTTGGTGTCACCATTGAATCCGGAGCCTTTGCAGCTGAGGTATCTTCAGTATGTCTCGAGAAGAAACGTTGGCTCGGAGTGGCCTCCACTCGATAGGGCACTTACATTGGACTGTATTATTATGAGATTCATACCTGATTTGGATGGAGAGGGAGCTTGTTACCTATAGTTAGGATATACGGACAAGATCCTTTTATGGCTGCTGATCGGACTTCGAAAGTTTTATTCTTGACTCCAAAGAGGAGCAAAAGTGTTAGGCACTTGAAGCAGGTAGTTAACCCTCTTTGCTCTTTACCGAATGGAAAAGATCCTTGCGGCAATGTTGATATTGTTTCATGTTCTTTATGTGTTTTTGCAGGCAGATACTGAACTACTGAAAATTGATATTCATTGCCACATCCAAGGTGACATCGTTCTTGAGTATATCAATTTTGATTGTAATTTGGAGCGCGAAAAGATGATGTTTCGGATCATGTTCAATACAGCCTTCATAAGATCCAACATTTTGATTGTCAACCGTGATGAAATTGATATCTTATGGAATGCTAGAGACCAATTTCCGGAGGATTTCAGAGGAGAGGTTTTCATCTAATTTTGCCATGTCCTTATTTTTTTGTATAGAGCACTGACAAATTCAACGTTTAGAGACAACTTGTATTAATGTTTTCTACATGTGAATGAAGGTCCTTTTCTCAGAGATGGATTCTGGTACTTCTGAAATTTCAATTGATTTGCCTGGCATTGAGGAGAAAGGTCTGCCCATGGAAGCATTTGCTAAAATTCAGGAGATATTTAGTGATGTGGATTGGCCAGATCCAAAGGCAGATGCAGTGCTAAATGTGTTGCAACAAATTTCGGTGTCACATGTAGTTCAGAAGAAATCGGACAGCCCATCTGCCAGAATAGCTAAAACGGGCAACCTGTTTTCAGAATCATCTCCGAAACAATTTAAAGTAGAAGCCAAGGTACCAGAAAGTAACATCAGTAAGAAGACGGAAAGCCAGCAGATACAAGACGCAAGGTCAGTGGGGAAGAATAATGAAACTCTTGTATTGCAAGACAAGAAAATAATAACTAAAAAGAAGACAGAACCACAAGAATTGCTGATCGCTCTCCAACGACCTACCTGATCTAAGATCATCTCTCAAAGAGTACCTAAAACTCCTTTATCAGCTCCAGTTTCATATTCTAATCCCTTGCAAGGGTCTCCCATATCAAGATATCATAGTGCACCGTCTGCTCTTGGCATTACAGCTCTGTTACACGATCACGCGGCATCTAACAGGGAAGAAGAACCAACACAGCCAGTGACTTTAGCACCTAATTCGACTCTACCAAATCTTGTAAAGCCTGATAACTCCCGTGTACCAACATCTTCACCATCGCCGCAATTATCTTCTTCTGAAAAGACCAGTGCAACTCCTAGCCAATCATCACTATCACTACCAAACACAAAAGCTACTAGTCATCCTAAAACCACATCCCAAGATAAACGTGAGTGGGAGCCAGTTTCTTGTCCCTCAACTCTTCCCGCTATCAAGACCTCGTTTACAATTTCTGCACCTCCTCCTCTTAAACATCTTTGCATGGTCAAGAATGTAATTTCAACTCCCCCTTCACCTCCTCCACCGCCGCTTCCACCCCCAATCTCATCTTCTAAAGAATCCCCATCTTTGGTTAAGAACTCCACTGCCACTCGTCATCCTCCTCCTCCAATCCGTACTTTAGCAGGAACTTCTCTGGCGTCCATTGCCAAAATGTCATTTTCAGCTCCCCCTCCCCCTCCCCCTCCGCCTCGTCTGCCTCCTTCAAGAACACCTTCATCAGTCACCACTAACACGGTGTTTGGCTGAGTGGTGGGAACTACGGTTCCCACCACAAACTCAGTTATAAACAGTGTAAAGCTCTCACATATTACAGTAATAATAAAAAAAAATTGCTACAGTGTAAAAGTTCTCATATGCTACAGAAAAAGTGATTCTAACCAACGGTTCCCACCACCCTTCCAAACACCCTCTAAGACTTCTATTTCAACTCCCCCGCCCCCTCCTCCTCCTCCTCCACCCCTGGCTTCAGTTTCTTGTCCCGATTCTTCCTTGCAGCCTATGAAGAGCTCAACAATCACATGTGGCCCTCCTCCACCTCCTCCACCCCCTAAACCTTAAGGTTCCCCCACGAGTTCCACGACAACGTCTCTAGCACCACCACCTCCCCCTCCTCCAACTTACACACCAACTAAAAAGCTGGCAAATGCTCCACCTGTACCACCTCCTCCAGCTCCTTTTATCAATGGAGCGCTAAAAGTTAGTACTGCCTCTCAACAATCCAGCTCTGCGGTTAGCAAGGGTAATGTGCCTTCCATTCCTAGCCCGCCTTTTGGCATCTCATTAGGTGGTAAAAGACGAGGACTATCACGAATGACTAAGTCAAGCTCAACCTAAAAAATCTAATCTGAAGCCATATCATTGGTTGAAACTAACAAGGGCCATGCAAGGAAGCCTATGGGCTGAAGCACAAAAGACTGGTGAAGCTTGCCGGTAGGCCTTCTTTCTTGGAAAAGATATTTTTTGTTCATATAAGTTGAGGACACATGTCGTTCTTACTACAATTTATTAATTTCAGTGCTCCAGAGTTTGATATGTCAGAACTTGAGAGTCTCTTCTCTGCGGCTGTGCCAAGTTCAGATCATGGAGGCCCAGGTGGAAAGTCAAATCGCTGGGCATCAGGACCAAAAGCTGAAAAAGTTCAGCTGGTATTTTGATCCTTGCTTTTACTTCACATTCAACAAGAATTTTCTTGATCCTGTGACTGATTTAGGATAGGCCCTAGTTTTTACTAGTACCTTTGTTTCAGTGGCCTTTAAAAGTTTAAGAATTACTTGCGAAATTTAGTCCTTCATAGTGTTCCCCACTTCAAATAAACACCATCTTGCTAACAATCTTATAATTCCTCTCCAGATTGAGCTAAGGCGGGCATATAATTGTGAAATCATGCTTTCAAAAGTTAAAGTCCCTCTGCCTGATTTGATGGTAAGCTACAATTTAAAGCATTTTCCCCCAAGATGCATATTATCAGTGTGAGTTGAATTGTTTTCGGCCATCATATAGCAGTTTTCATGATTGCTTGCTTATCCCACCACACTTTCTTCTCTTAGATTTCCATACTTACTTTGGATGAGTCCGCATTAGATGTTGATCAAGTAGAGAATCTCATAAAGTTCTGCCCAACAAAAGAAGAGATGGACTTGCTTAAGGTACCTTAGCTCTCTTTTCTGCAGTTGTACTCTTTTGTTCTCCTCCTTGTCATAATGATATGATTATTTCACTCCTACTGAATCTTCGTAATGAAATCGGTGTCCTTTATTCTTATTTATGATTGTGGTTTTATGGTCAGAATTATAGCGGGGATAAGGAAAACTTGGGAAAATGTGAACAGGTGAGAGTGGGTTTATCCTTTTTTTCCCTCACCAAATTCATTTTCTTTCTGTAATACTGTTTCTCTGTACCTTATGTTTTAATTAGTTTCCTTGTGGAAATTTATGACAGTTCTTTTTAGAAGTGATGAAAGTGCCATGAGTAGAGTCCAAGTTAAGAGTTTTCTCATTTAAGATGCAATTTCATTCCCAGGTTAGAGGACAATCTCTTTAATCAATTTCTTTACAGGTACTTTCAACTGTCGTAATTCTTGTTATTACATCTTTGGTCATCGTCTCTTCTTCTTTTTTCAGGTTTCTGAGCTTAGAAACAATTTGAATCTTGTCAATTCCATTTCAGAACAGGCAAGCATTTCTTCTTCCCTTGTTTGTTTGTTTGTTTATTTTTGTCCGCACTTTCCGTGTTGCATTGGTTAACAGATTTCATATGCATACCGCTTTTCTTGATGTGCTTATCAGATCAGAAGCTCAGTTAAGTTGAAAAGGATCATGCAAACCATACTTTCTCTTGGGACTGCCCTGAACCATGGAACTGCAAGAGGTACTGGAAATATCAGTTTCCATTTTATACTTGCACGTGCACAACATCAACCAAAAAATGGTGGATGCTGTGCTGTTGGTTGATTTATTATAAAATGAAGTCGCTACAGCCAAAGTCTACTTCTGTGCAGGAGTTTAATGTAAAGTTAATATTGAATAAATTATCATTAGCGGGCCTACCTGAGTCATGATAATTTGCCATATTTCGCGGGTTATAATATGCATTTGACGTGGCCTTGCAGATGTGTTGCTAGACGAGTCCATGCTTCAACTCCAATTTCTTGTATTACCTTCCCGCTCTCTTACCTCACCGTTGGCTTATAATGGTATTCCTGTAGGTTCTGCCATTGGGTTTCGACTGGACAGTCTTCTGAAGCTCACAGACACACGATCTCGGAACAACAAGATGACTCTCATGCACCAACTTTGCAAGGTAGAGTTCCTCTTTTGGGCTTATATTGGGACTAATATTCATTTCTGTTAACTCTATCCTAACACCCATACATGATTTTTGTTTTCCTTTTCCTCTGCTTTTATCTTTAATCCTTCAAACTATAGAATATACATATATTCCGTGCAGAGAGGTACAGCCACAACTGTTGAAAAATCTGGAGAAATCCCTACTTGTCCCTTTTAGGCATGTTGTTCAACAGAAAGTTCTATCGGGAAAGATGGTGATCTGGAATATTGAACATTTGACTGCTTGGGTCTCAAACTGATACTCTATTAGTCGAAAATAAAGTGATTTGGGCATCTTTATAACCTCCTTCCCATAATTCATCAGTACTTATTTTGATTAATTATAATCTCTTTCCCATAATTCATCAGTACCTTTGGTGATTATTTTCCTCTTACAAGCTGTAGGTTCTTGCTGAAAAGCTGCCGGATCTCCTTGATTTTCCAAAAGACCATGTGAGTTTGGAGGCTTCAACAAAGGTATTCTCTTATTTTCTTAAACATCTTTTTTCCCCGGAAACAATTAACCACTTACACGTCTGGTCCGTCTGGGAAACTACTTGATTGTGATGCAGATACAACTAAAATATTTGGCTGAAGAGATGCAAGCCATTAGTAAAGGACTAGAGAAGGTTGTTCTGGAGCTGACTGCTTCAGAAAATGACGGTCTTGTCTCGAAAAATTTTTGCAAGGTACTCTACATAACGTATGAACATGCATGCGGCACGATATGCTACTCACAGCTGCTGAGCTAATTACGTAAATTTGGGTTCTTCCCTGTTTTTCGTTTTGGTTTCTTACTTGTTTTCTTTGATAAAACTTACAGACATTAAAGGAGTTTCTTATTCATGCTGAAGCAGACGTGAGGTCTTTGGCTTCACTTTATTCTCAAGTGGTATGCATGGAGTATTGTCATATTGGTGCACTTTCATCAAGAAAAATTCAAACATTACCAGAAGTCGGCGAAGAATTATTAAATTTGTTGTTTCAGGGAAGAAATGCAGATGCATTGGCTCTTTATTTCGGAGAAGGTCCATCTCGTTGCTCATTTGAGCAAGGTAATATTTAGTAAGTGAACTTTTGATTTTTTGTTTACTCTACTAAACACACAACAAATCGCAAAGAGTTAACAAATTGAGAACAACTGATTTTGCTATGTACGAGATCATGTTAGCTTTTTCGTTGTTCTTCTCATGGTTTTGCAGTTGTGTCTACGCTGTTCAACTTTGTGAGGATGTTCGTCCGAGCGCACGAGGAAAACTGCAAGTATTTCAAATTTGAACGGAGAAAAGCGCAGGAGGAGGCCGAAAACGAGAAGATGAAGTCCAAAACTCCCAAGAAGGAAAATCAGCACTTGATACAAAATCCATTCAAAAGTGAGAACATTAAATGACCAAAGAAAAAAAAAAAAAAAAAAGGAGGAAGCACATTCATCATATTCTTTCTAGTGACTGAAGCTGTTCTTCTATTCACTAAATTACTCTCTGTGAATGAAGGGGAAAAAAATGCTTATAATGATTAGAGAACAGTTAAATTGGTGATGACATAATTAATAAAAGATTTTTTGTTCTGATGATAATGTTGAATCAGCCATTTATTCTACGCTGGTCACAAACAGATAAAAGGAGATCCCCTTAACCAACCGGTAAGGCTGAAATTTCTTTGCAGTTTTTTTAACATTTAAATTGTTATGTATTTTTTTTCCTTTGTTGATTATATATATATATATATATATATATATATATTTTTTTTTTTTTTACTGTTTCTGAGCAGAAAATGCAGGAGTTGTTGGAGCTATGTTGGATTAACGTTAACCCAGTGGTAAGATACTTCTAGTTGCATGACCATCTTGTAACAGTTATTTTCCTATTTTTTTTTTGCCTTTTCGTATTATAATATATATATTTTTATTAACTACCAATCAGAAATTTACTCTCAAATAAATAGATAAATAAATAGTCAGAACATACTTCTCCACTCTTTTGAATTTGGCTCAATGTATTTAAATACAAAAAAGTGATATTCTGCTATCTTCTAATAGTATTGGTTGGCAATTTACCACTTGTTAGTTCAAAGAAAATGGCCAAATAAATAATTAGTGGCTGAAGTGTTGCTAATTGACCAATTAAGGGCGCATAATCTGCATAAACAAATGGCTGCTGTGGCGCTTTCATTTATCTATTTTTTTGGGTCCAACCCCATTAGCCATTAACCTCGTATCTTGAAAAAAATGAGGGAAAATAATAAAATTTATTCAGCATCACATAGCATGATGACGTGGCTTCGGTCTTATTTTGACTATCGTCCCATCACGCTAGGCAGGCTCTGCCAACAAGGGGGACATTATCTTGTTGGGAACGTCCTAATTCCTCCTTGTTTTTTTATCTCTTTTTTTTTTTCTTTTTTTTTTTTTTTTTCAATGGTAGCAGTAAATGAAGACTTCGTCCACTTGAACGTTGTCTTTGTGTTCTTTTTCAGCCAAAAAGTCTTTTTTAATATGCTCTTTTTTGGCCAAAAAAAAAGAGGAATTTGCAGCAAAGAATGACGTTACTAATTAAGTACGTTACTAATTAAGCAATCACATGCTAGCAATTTATGCTTTATTTAAGAAGTAAATTGAAGCTTAAAGTTCTAACTTGTTATAATGTAAAACTTTAATATACTACGGTGTTTAAGTTTTTAATTTTAAATTTCAACTGATTTTCTAAATATACCCTTAGTCCACTTTAAAAAAAAATTTACAGGACAATTTCGGGGGCAATTATAACCAGACACTCCTGTTTTCAAATATTGGTCAAAGTCGTGTCATTAATTAACTTCCCGTGTTCCAATCAGTGTTCCAATCAATATAGTTAAGATTGCTTCTAAATGCCATTAAAAAAAAAGATTGCTCTTAAATTTTTTTTTGGGACTTTTTTAGTAGAAATCTCAACTAGTGGTACACTTTTTAGAATCGATTAATATAGTTAAAATCACTTTTTTTTTTGTTTTTATTTTTTATTCATAAATTTAACTGTTTAAAGATAGATACCAATTGATGAGTATCTTTTTTAGTTCCCACTTACAAAATTGCCATTTTTTTTTCTTTTGAGAGATTTTTTGGAGCTTTTGAGCCACCTATAATTCGTGATTTTTCATATTTACTATGATTAAACATTTTGGTCAGAATCAACATGACTTTATCCAAAAAAACAAAAAAGACAACGAAACAAAAACAAGGTAAGAAATATAACAAAAGAAAAGAAAAAAAAAATGAATGAACTACTTTTAAACAATCAGTATTTGAATTAATCATTTCTGTGAAAAAAATTAGTTTGATTTATACATTTAAGTGATACAAATGAATAGCTAGATTTTAAAAGTAATATTTAGCGACAACAAGTTTTTTTTTTTTTTTGGAACTTTTGATGGTTGGAAAATTCAAACTATGCACCTTGTGTGGAGTCAGGTGTAGAATATGCCTATAATCACAATCTCAGTAGGTTTTTAGGGGCTTGAATTTTATACCCACTTAAGAAGACATCAAACGGAAAAAGAATTGATTTTTGTTATTATAATTAATGCACTTGAATAAAACTATCATTTTTCTTCAAGACAAACGAGTAGTTATACCAACCATTTTAGTGCTAGTCCAACCTTTGTGTGGAACTTCTATAATGCTAATGGAAGAATTTTCTGCTACCAGTGACAGGAGTATCGATAACTTACGCATTTTATGTTGGAACTTGTAAACATTAGAGCTGTGCAAGTGATGATAGACATGCGTATTTTAAAGTGAATACCATAAGTTGCACATTAGATCAATATACTTTATAACTATAAATGAAATAAAAGTATGGTAAACATGTGAACCAATACGAGTGTTGTTATGGTATCATACAAGAACCCTAGCTTTAAAACGAGACAGCTAGTTCTTATATAAAATTAATTGGGGAGATTAAATGAAGTGTCAGATTTTTGAAATTTATTGAAGTAAATATTAGGTTTTGAAAATATTTGTAGTAAATAGGAGTAAAAAGAAAATTTATTGATTATTTTTTTCACTCATAGTAAATAGATAAGTGAAAAATATTTTTATCAAGTAAAGTTTGTGTTTACTTTTATTTACTATAAATATTTTTAAAACCTTTTGTTTACTTCAATAAGTTTTAAAAAAGTGAGATTTATTGCAATTTCTGAACTAAGTAATGATATAGAGAACCCAAAAGCAAAATATATATTAATGTTAGATATATGACTCAACTTATTTAATTATTGGGCTAAGTTGTTATTCTGTGAGTTTGGACTAGAGTTAAAATTATGACTCATTAAGAGTCTATAAAGAAATCCTCTTTTGTGTAGGATTTTATGGGATAGAGAAAAATAGAGAACAATAAAGAGAAAAAAGTGTCTTCATTTGAGAAAACATTACTACAAATTCCAATTTATGCTGCTCTCATTCACGAAACCATCTTTATAAGTTACGCGGCATTTATTATCATTAAATGTCATGTATTTTAGATGATGGTTTCTTGGAAACCGTCGTCTAAGAAACAATCGTCTAATGCATAACTTTAGATGATAGTTTTTAAGGAAATTGTCATCTAGTATGTTTTAGTAATGTTAGCCACTTGAAAATTAAAACCTATATACTCTTTCAAGACCTTGGCCTCCCTCTCTCAAATCTCTGTCCTTTCTCTCCCTCTATAGCCTTCTTCTACCGCCATCCCCGTCCTCTTTAGCATTGAGCCCCAAGTCATGAGCCCTTTGCCGCCGTTAAGTCCTTTTGCTGAGCCTAACCGCGAACACCGCTTGAGCCCCACCGTGAACCCCTCTGTCTCCACCCTGAGAAACCCTCCATCGCCACTGTTACAACCAGTCTATCGCCATCGCTACAACCTGTCCGACTCCACAACGAGCACCCCTTTGCCGAGCCTTACAGCGAGAGCCCAAAGGTTTTTCTTTTCCTTTTGATATAATAATATAGCTCAAACAATTTTTATTGTTAATTGTTTGACTTTTTTTGTGTTTATTTTAATAGTAATTTGAGATTATAGGGTTTGTGATTAAATTAGTTAATCTTTGATAATTAGGTTTTTATATTTGGGATGTGTACACTTGTTGTAATTACAATTTGGTAAATTGTTTCTATATTTAATTTTATGTTATTAGTTTTAATCAGTGTGTTTAGTTTTAGTTTTAATATTATTAATTTTTATAATTTGTTAGTGCTATTATGTTTTAGTTTTGATTATATGTTAGTTTATATGTTTGTTTTAGTTTTAATTATATGTTTGTTTTATTTTAATTATATGTGTTATTGCTTAAGAATATTTTAACATGTTCGCCAACCAATTTGTGAGGAGGAAATGACCGAACAAGACAATGGTTATGAGTTCTGAAAAAAGAACCATTTAATCTAGATGCAGATAGAAAAAGAAGAGCAACTTTGATGAAAAAAACTATTAAGGTTGAGATTGAAAGGTATAAAAATAGAAGTCTAATTCGATGAAAAAAATCAAGTTCTTGGAAAAGAGGGGGATGAGCTTCAAAAGTTATATTGGAGTTTTACTTTGAGAGCACGTCCCCTTTGCAAGAAAGAATTCGAGAGAAAAGAGCAATAAAGACAATGTGAAACCTATTTGGCAGTGTTGTTGCATCCTTCACCATTCTTGGCACCATAAAAAAGAAATTAATGACAAGAGCCACTAAGATGGCCAAAGACTTTAGGTACAACCTAAAAAAGGCTTTTATTGAAGGCTGCAAAGACGACTTGATGTTGTAAAGCTCTCCGTAAAAGTAGTTAGAAATTATCTTTCTATTGGTTTGGACTAATGGAGGGGCCTCATGAAATACAAACTTAGTGAGGACCATAGGAACTGGTCGAAACAAGCAAAAGAGAGAAGAGCTGAATTTGATCTCAAGCACTTGACCGGTTGTTTGGGATATACAAAAGTAGAGCGTGAGTAGGTAAGTAAAATTTGACTTCATTTATATAAAACTTTATGATTCTTTTACAAAATTTTAATAACTGTACATTTTTTAATGCAAATGAGAATACACAACACTACTTCTCCTCCTCTTTGTCACGTTATTTGGAAGTTCATCCAATACAAGAATGATGGAACTTTTAAAAATCTAAGATGTGGAGAGATTGGCCAAAAAAATTGTAAGTTTCTTAATCTTTTTTAACTTTTAGTATTTGAAAATTTGTATTAACTATGGTTGATTTTAACTTGTATTAATTTTGTGGTTAATAGGATGAGTATGAAGAGCAAACCTCCCAAGGCACATTCTAATCGTTGGGGATGAATGATATGTTGATCACCACATTAGACAATTTTGAACATTCGAGATAGGTATGTGGTCAATCTTAGTTTGTGAAGCAAGCCTAATATTCTCGTTCCTCCCAAAGCTCAAATTTAGCGCAGAGTTGATCGAATTGCACAAGAACGTAGAAATGATGGAGTTTAAGTTTGTTCAGTGGGAGGCAATTATGAAAAGTCAAACTCAAGGGAATTCCTCCTCTCACGAGAAAAAAAATACGACATCTATGGTAGAACAGCACACAAGTATAAAAGCAAGTTGAACAACTCATAATCCTAGATGCATGTATAGTTATTTGAAGAATTCCATAGATGCCTCTAGTACAATTACAATTATGTTGCTTTTTGAGATCACACAAAGCAAAGATGAACCTTTGTATATCACTATTAAGAACATTTATTGGTTGGCCAACTTCACTCAAATTAGTGTGTCATGTATCATGGCATATATAAGGTACTTAACTATATCTACACCTTTTCTTTTAACTTGTTACTTGTCATCATCTAACAATATTCATTTTTTTAATGTAGTTTTTTATGGTAATATTGTCAAAGATTCAATTTGTTCAACTCGTATGGTTTCGTCAACCCCTATATCACCTCTTAATGCTAGACGCTGCTGAGCTTTCGATGCAAAATAGAGCAAATTTACTCTGTGACTCTTTGGAGTAAGTAGAAGCCGACAAGTATTATTTGATGCCATATAATGGTAAAGATCATTGGATATTGGCCCTCGTTCACCTATAAAAAGGTCGGGTTTTGTGGTTTTGGTTTGATCCACTTGGCCGACCAGTACGCCCCCGACTTCAGCTAAATGGTTTAATTGTAAGTATATTATTGTTAACTATATAACTTATTCTTGCTTGTTAAATTATAGTTTCTATCTCTTGATTTATTGCATTTTTTAACGAATTGTATTTAGGGCCTTCAATACATGGAGATTAAAAACAAAAGCTTAAGTTGTCTTTAATAAGCCTATGCAAACACTAGATTTCTAAAACCACAAAAGATAAGCACTCAAATATAAATATAGTTGTAATTGAAAATGTAATTATTGTTATTTAAACTAATAAATTCTAAAGGTCTTTTTTAGAATATACCCCTACAACAAAGAGACCAAAAATGCGGCTATTTTACGCTAAGGTACATGAGAGATTTTTTAATGAATGGGGGGCCACAAGTCTTAACAAGCCAAGAGTTTTATACGAATTATGACATTTGAGAGAGGTTATGGATGAATAAGTAGGGTTTGCACAACAATTTATTACAAACTAATTATTGAAATATTATTTTTTTATAAGTATGTTTTCTTATGTATGTGGTGTTGTATTTTGTTATCTTTTTAATTTTTATAAATTATGCCTAATTTATGTTATCAGTGAATTGTGAGGCCAATGAAAACAATTGAATACCAGAAGGCTATACGAAGGCCAAAAAAATAAGCCTAGCCCTAGGTCAATATTAGACGATGGTTTTTGACTAAAGCCATCGTCTAAAATAAACATTAGACAACAATTTTTTTTAAAAAAATCATCATCTAATGGTACCCAATTTGCGCTTATAAGCTTAGGGTATATAAGACGGTAAATAACCGTTGTCTAACATGTATAGATATCACGATTGTAAATTAGACGATGGTTTTTATGACCATTAGACGATGGTTTTAATAATCTTGTTTGTTATAGTGAAAAGTGTCTTCATGAGAGAAAAGTGAAACAGAGAAAAATAAAAAAAAGAGATATGCAAAAGATACAAGGACTTTGGGTATAGAGAGAAAAATTAGAAAGATTGTTAAGTTTATAATCTTGAATTAAGTTATTAGCAAATTTGTTCTCCCTCTCTGTGCTTGATATAGACAATTTTGTCAAATCACATAAAGTTTTTTCCTCTTTAGACCTGTGTTAATTTTTGTTTCAATTTATCTTTCTGCTGTGTAGGTATAAGGATATCTTTTCCCTTATTAGTTTAGAATAAACAACTGAAGGGTAGAGATCATTACCAATAATATCACTATTCTTCGTCCTTTCCCGAACTTAAACACTACAACATTATCTATCAAGCTCTCTCTCTCTCTCTATATATATATGTGTGTGTGTGTGTGTGTGTGTGTGTGTGTGTGTGTATTTCAGGCTGGAATACAGAAGAAACACAGATCTTACAGTTGGAATAACATGGGCCCAGATATATATATTTTTGTTCCTTAATTTACATACGAGGAATCTGCATATATATAGCACAATACTGGCTAACAATGTTTAGGTATAAGGGTGGCCATGGCCATCTGCATTAAAGGAACATGCAACAGCCTTGGCTAAAGCAACAGTGAAACTGCGATCTTTCGTCAAAGAAGCAACAAATTCTTCAATTTCCGACTTACCATTATTGGGTGGTTTGCTCTTGAGATTGATATCATTGCAGGGGTGGCGGTGTCCTACACCGACGTCTTGATCAGGCGCTTCTGATTTGTTAACGGTCATCTCTTGATTATTGATGGACCCAGCCGAAAGAGAGAGATCAAGGGTGATCTTTGGAGTAGTTGGTGATGGACTAGCACTTATTGTAGCAATACTGGCCGTTGATCTGGATATTTGGTGATCTGATGGTGGAAAATTAGCCACTGAACCTTTGTTGACTACCATATCATGATCATTATCTAGTGAAGAAGAGAAATATTGTCTAGAACTTGAACAACGAGTGTCGTGGTTGTGTCGTCCTTGGTAAGTTGCTACAAGGATTGACTTATCCTCCATGCTTCTTTGTACCTAATTAATCCAATAATCATAAAACAAAATCATTTTATTTTAGAGAAAATGAACAATAAAATATGGCATGATTATTCAATTTTTCTCATTATTTTATTATCAGTTGCGTTTGAAAAAAAATATCGATCGCACTTTTCAATCAATTGTTAGAATAATAATAATAATGAGTGGATCTCAGAATTACAAGTAAATCTATGATTAGTTAAGAACTATTAATTATGATAAGACGGATCATTAATCTAAAGAATTTTCAAAGGTTGACTTATGCACCTTCTTCTTGACCGGGCATCCAGGAGCCATGGCACACCTAAAGTAAGCTCTAGGAAAAGGATTATCCTTGGTAACCTTTTGCCCATATTTCCTCCATTGATACCCATCTTTCACGATCTAAATACAATATATGCAACAAAAAGGGTATAATAATTAATAATAAAATTACATTAATTAATTTCTGTGCATAAGATTAGATATTATACATACTAGGCTGCTGTCTTTAGAGTCGGTTTTCACAAATATTTGCGACGATTTATTAGCTATAGATAACTGATTGTCTGTAGTAATTATCCTGGCTCTTTTGCTTGCACCCATCTGATCATCATCGTGTGTTGGATCTAATAAGTTTCTTTCCTTGAGGCAGGCTTCAAGTATTTTGCATTTGCTGCTCGTTATTTGAAGCATGAATCTCAAAGCTTCGTTCTCTTTTCTCACACTCTCCAGCTCTGCTTGGAGTGATTCCACCTGATTAATCAACCATTTAAAGCATTAAGGAATTTTTGGTAGATAATTATGTAAACCAAGGATTTATTCATGCGATATACACACACAAAAATTCAACCCTTAATTTCTAATCCGTCCCAGGCATATTGAAAAGGCTTTTCATGCCAGCTCCACATATCTAATTTAATATGAGATATAACAAACATAACTTAGCTGTAAATCCACAAATAATTCCGTCACAAGGTCTAATGCTTAAATTCCCAAATCAAAGTTCAAAAAATGAAAGAAAAAACAAAAAGAAATTATAGTGATTACATACCTTGTTTTGGTAAGAAGTATTAGCATCCATGACTGATGAATCTTGAGATAGGATGAGTAGACTAGGAGACTATGAGAAGGAAAGACTAAGAGGAGAATGAGACGCCCATATTTATAGATAAACTATCTAGAATAGATAGTACTATATGAGATGTTCAAGGAAGTTTCACATATGAGAAATATAAAAATTTTCCAACAAAAGTAATGGACAAATAGTTGGTGGTGCGGCTGCTCAGTCCAGTCTCTTATATAAAATTATTTTTTATTTTTCTAAAAGGGTTGTGGGGTTTGGTCTCACTTCGCAGTTGGAAAAAGTTGAAATCAAATCCATGTGTTGGAAAATTATAAGTCGATGATGTATACATGTACGGGTATCAATGCAACTTTGAATTGAATATCATAGAATATAATAAATTTTTAAATTGACACATACGCATATTACGTCATGAGTGATAACGTGAGCTCTTGTTCGCTTTTTCACGTTTGCATTCTAATTTTACAATATTGGTTCTTTCTCTTGTGATGGGTCCAAAGTGTTTTGATTCATCTTTCGTGGATCCAAACAAAACTCGCAGACTTGAGTCTTCTAATTCGTTTGATGGCCTATTGTAAGTTAATTATAAGCCGCTCTTCCACTTACTTTTGGGTTTGGAAATATCTACACACACACACACACACACACACACACACACACACATTACTCTAATTCGTTTGATGGCTTATTGTAAGTTAATTATAAGCCGCTCCACTTACTTTTGGGTTTGGAAATATCTATATATATGTATTACACACATTTGTGTGGGGTTTTAATTGATACATTTTAGATGGATACTGCTATGTGATATAAATCAAACGGAAAAAATGTTAGAGTTATTTTTTTTGTCACTCTTTATCTTCTACTTTTGACACATGCCATTATACTTTTTAACAAAAATAAAACATAGAGAAAATTACATGTTAGCCACATTTTTGAAAAATGTGTTTATTTATACATATTTAAAAAAATTGTACCATATTACTATTCAAAATACTTGCTTAAATTGTGTTACATTTAAACATTTGTAGCATTTATAAAAAGCAAGTTTCAAAAGATAACATTTATAGAAATTCCTCAAAAACATAACTATAAACCACAATTTTATCTTTTATTACAACTTCGTCACTTTTTAATATATTTGTGTTGTTATTACTTTAATATATTGGCCTTTGTATTACTTCAAAAAAGGAAAAAATGACAGTATTTCTTACTTTCTTTTTGGCATTTTATTCCTACGTTATTATCTTTAAAAAAATTTATAAATATAGTTTGTTTTTTTTTTAATCAATTCGTTTAATCGAACTCCTTTGCAATATTTTTCAAGGTCATATATATTTGTTCAGAAAAGAAAATACAACTTGTGCATTAATCGTTCTCTTATAAGTACGTATTTATATGTATACCGTCTAATAATATGTTTACACCAAAAGTCGTATATCCAGTCAAACTAACCATTATATAATGTTATATGCCACTATACATATGTTCCTTTTCTGTTGTTATTTTTTTTAAAAAAATTATTTCCTGCCTTAGAATGTTTACACGAATCATATATCCATTATCGATTAAAAAATATATTGTCTATCCATTAAAACGTCATAAATATAAAGCTATATGCCCACATATATAAATATATTTCTTTTTATTTTTTGTTTAAAAGAACTTTATTGTTTTGTACTTTAAAAGTAATTTTGTACTAAATTGTGAAAACAACTCTCTTGCTAATGGAAATATAGTGTGACCAAGTTGTAAAAAAAGATACAAAATAGTTTATAGTTATGTTTCATTTTTGAGAAAATAAAGAGGAATAAAGAGAGTGACCCTAGTATTAATAAAGATTGACCAAATAAATTGGGTAATTGACAAAAAAATCATAACAATTATTAATGAGATTAAATTTTTAATTATTATGTCATATTATCAATTGTTGCTGATATATATCCTTGTTAGAAATGTAAAATAAGTTTATACATAGCTTGCTAAATATTGTTATTGGCCAGTGGTTCCCCTGAAGTCCAAAAGAGTGGTAGACAAAAGCAGTACTCTCCTAGGTATGTTGAAGGAATGGAATTATTCTAAACTTACTTTAACTTGCATTGAACTTGTAAAGATTCTGTCAATATTATGATCAAATCAACGAGGACAAGTAATAAGAAAGAGCCTTAAATGGACTTGGTACACAGATAAGATATATACACATATATAGAAGAAATTTCCGAGGGTAAAATAAAAAAGTTGTTGGTGGCCAATAAAACTATATTACATTTAAACGAATCTGGCCACATTATGGTGATCAATTTGTGGGTTAGAAGTTTTCAAAATTCTACATATTCTATGTACGTAAAGGACTTTCATTCATACAAAGAACCATCTTGGCAATTATCTAGTCACAGGCTCTGGCCTTTTATCGTTTGAATGGTCTCCTTTGCTACTATAGTTTCACTTTTAATTTTTTTGTAAGTAAAGGCAATACTGGGGATGAATGATTTACCTTTGAATAATGTCAATGTGCACTTAACCTAATAAAATTATGATACATGTTAATCAGTTCTCCAAAATCACTTACATAAATGTTAATTTGAATTAAATATTGGGGTACAGGCTGGCTAGCCGGTGCTATTTTCATTAGGGATCAAATGGCCTTTAAAGGGTGTTTCCTAAAAGGCCTTTAAAGGGTGTTTCCTAAAATCAGTACTAACCACAATTTTTTGTTGCTATAGTATAAAGCTCTTATATGCTATAGCGATTAAAAAAAATGAGTTACGATGTAAATCACTCATGACACACTACAGTTCTTAGTTCAAAAATTTTGGTTCTAACTACACCTCCGAAACACCCTATAAGATCATGTTCATTGTTTTTTTGGTAGGTAAGACCAAATCCATTGTTGATAGTAGGTTAAGCTTGCAAATGTTGGTTAGACACTTCATGTAGTCGAACAGTGGTTAACTTAATTAGCTAGATCTTAAAAACTGAGCTAATTAGGTCCGTTTGGTATATAAATTTGAATTACTGATTTGATTTGAGTTAGTATGATTTGAATTAGAATTTGAGTTAGTGATTTAAATTATTATCCAAATTAGTGTTTGGATGTGCAATTAGGTTTTAATCTGAGTATGGAATAAAATTAGAACTTATTTTTAGAGAGGTAGTGAAAATATTTTTTGATTTATTAACAAATCTAATAAAATTATAAAGCTAATTATCTTAAGAAATATGTAATACGGAGCTTAATTTATTCCTCTCTTCACTAGGAACACAATGAAAAAGAAATCATCTCAATTGGATATCAAATGAAGAAGTTATGATTTTTTTTCCTCAAATATAAGAGATAGAATTTTAGTTTTTATTGTAGCAAAGATATCTAAGTATCAAAAATTTAAGGGATAAGAACTCTAAAAACTTAAATTTTTGATACTCAAATGATTCAGATTTTGGAGAAAATAAATACGTATCTAAAAAAATTCTTGATATTGGAATCTAAATTTGAGTCCATTGAGTCCAAATAATACTTGAAACAAACGGACCCTTAGTTAATTAACAGACTTTGGAAAGCTAATATGGAGAAGTCTACAGGAACATCTGTCGACCTTGCATAAACAAATTTTTGCACGCAAAAAAAAAAAAAAGAAAAAAAAAGAGGCATCAAAGGTGTTGCCATGGCAAATAATTTTAGTGATATTCAAAATTAAAAATTGCCATTTATTATTCTTTATGGCCAAAATAAATTATATTTGAAATCAAAATGAAGAAAACAAATTTGGAAGAAAAAAGAAATTAATGATCATGAACGAGTAAAATTATAGAGATTTTGTCCTATTTTGATGTTTGAAACTAATTATGTCATGAAAGTTATCTAATAGACTCAAATATTAAAACATGTAAAAAGTGTTTGAATCAGTTCATAAATTTAAATAATACATAACCAATTATATCATGATGTTTCATTTAGTGGACACAAACATTAAGACGTTTAAAAAGCTAGACAAAAAATTTAAAATTTTTTAAATTACATGTTATATCGTGATTGGTTAAAGTTTAGATTAAGTCACCGTTGGTGGATAAAAAACATAACAAAAAAAATATAAAAAATAAAATAAGAAAAGCGACAGTAATGATCGTCCCCAGTACTGATCAAACCTTTGTCGTTAGTGAACAGAGCCCATAGAATCAAAGGGAAGAATAAAAAAACGAATATTATTGAAGAAAAGAGGAAACAAGAACAAATTAAAGAAAGGATCAAAGGGGGTTGGTGGGCGGAAAAGAAAGCCGTGCATGGGAGGAAAAAGTCCAAAAGTCTATGGTTAAGAATCCAAGTCAAGGGCCGTTGAAAGTCAAAAAAACCAAAAATGACAACACTACCATCCCCGAAGCTCCATTCGAATACGATTTCTCCCACTTGATCACTTTGCTCCCCGAGGCATCCTTTTCCTCACCTGCTATGTACGTCTGCCTGTCACCCTCCCCACCAAGTGTGTTACTCAAAAAAAAAAAAAAAAAAATCACAATGTCATTTCTCTTTAATTTGTGGGGTTTATGTAGTAGAATCAAATACAAATGATATCATTATTATAGTTAAATTTGATCAAAATCATAACAAAATTAAAATTATATTGTTAGTGTTTTTTTAATGCCCGATCATAAAAATCACTTAATTTAAGAGATTTATTATTCATCTAGTTATTTTTATTTATAGAGTGTAAAATTTGAATTTATTACCTCCATATTAAACATGAGTGTCATTATATCAGTATTGCAAGTTCTAACTACTTGATTTTTTTAATTTTATTAATAAGAAGTAAAGATTAAAAGTGAGATCGAACTTATAATACCCGCTCAAACCCCTCCTTAATCTCCATCTTTATATCATTATACCAAGGGATGTTAGGCAAAATTACTTGATTACTTAATGAGACATTACTTTCTGAGCTAATTTATATATATATATATCCTATTTACTTTTAATTAGAATCGGTTAAGGGAAGGTCCGAAATTGGCATTAGTCAATCTCATGATGTTCTGCTTAGTCCTCTTTTATCCGTACTTAGCTTTGGCTTATAAAGTCTGTTGTATTGCCGATTTGAATGTTTTAAGCAATTAATAAGCATATGTAGTCTGCTTAAATTCCTTTGATCTAATGACATGGGGAGAAAATTGAGGAAAACTTCGAGTGAAGAGTTGTAGTGTACAATATAACCTATAACTTTCATTTCTTATATACAATTAGATGGCCCCTCTCCTATCGAATTGTAAAAAAGAAAAAAAAAAGAAAAAAAGAAAAAAAAAGAAAAAGCTAGCTAACACATTTTGTGTGAAACTCCAGTTTGTAAATTTTCTTAAAGTTCTCTTGGATCAGGATGTCTTGATCTTTCCTTCAATTATGCCACATTTATCTTTGCTATGGAAATAGTACGATAGAAACAAAAGACAAAAACATAAATTTACGTAAAAATTTAAGATAGGAAAAAATTATGAATAGGGGACAAAAAAATCGAAAAAAATTACAAACAGTGAGTATTAGGGTTAATTATTGTTGATGTTGTTGTTGTTTTGGAAATATTTACCGTGGTTCTAGAAGAGAGGAAGGTGTATAAAATACATGGTTAAAATTATTAATATATGAGGTCCCCTTGCAAAATGGAGTTGGTTCAAACTTATCCACAACCACAAACTTATTGCCAAGTTGAAGGAGACATCAAGCATTGCCCGTTGTTGAATCTTGAAAGTTGAAAGCTCCATCAATGATTGTCTTCACTTGTAATGCCTTATCTTGTTTATTGTTGACCCAAAAAATTAACAATAGTAAATAAATAAAAAAAAGACCAAAACTGGCCAAGTCTTGATTCAATACATATTTAATATCAAGTCTTCTGGCCTTTTCATCACAATTCATCCATATGTATATATTTAATTAAAATATAGGGTAGTTGGTGTTTTTTCCTTTTACTCTTAATTAATTTGTTACCTCTATCTTGTGACGTGTTATCCACATATTGTGCAGAAAAAAACAAAAAGGCGTCCAAAAAATTATTTGGAGTTAATTAGAACATACCCAAAGTTCTGCACTAGTCAATTTAGTCGGCTAATTACATATATATGCTTTTTTTTGTGGTTTTTATACATGGCATGAGTTAGTATGTGAGCCATGTGAGAATATCAAAGATCCAGAAAAAAAAAAATCTTGTGGCCCACCACCCATATGCTGTAATTCTATCGAATTTGTCCTCTATGCACGGGGTCCACAAATTCAACTGCTTGCGTCTAGAAATCTTGAATAACACGAAATGCAGATCTAATAGTATGGAACGAAGTTTGATTTGCAGTGAGAAATATATACTAGTGATCACAAGTGAACACTTCCAAATAGTGCTACTCCGAGTCTATCCTATTAATTTAACATATACGTTAATGATAAAGATATACTAATTAATAAATGTTTAGTAAACAGTTATTATGTTTAGTGAGCTACTTCTGTTAAGTACTTCGTATAAGCAAACAAAATCAATGAAAACAAGACCTAATAATTGCTATTCTCTCGCCTTAGTCTACAATATAAAGCGTCAAAATAGAACGCCCCTGTCCAGCCCGACTGGGTCAGAATCCCGATAGAGACAAAAGATGGGAGAATCCGACAGAGAAAAAAGGTTGGGGCCCACGTGGGTCCACCAGGTTGGGGCCCACACACCTCAAAGAGGAGGATTTTATCGAAAGAAAAAGAAAACTACAACAGAAGCTACATCAAAACAAAAAAAAAAAATCCATATCTTGTAAAACTAGAAACGTCTAATCCCGGCTCTCAAAAAAAAAAAAAAAAGGCTTGGAGCAGTATGCCACCAAGTATAACAACCAGAAACTGCCTCAAAATTGGCCAAACGATCAGCAACAGTATTAACCTCCCTAAAAGAATGAGATATAACAAAATTCATAGAGTTAGGCTTATCAATGGCATCAATCCAAGCATTCCGAAGGGTGAAAATTAAATGTGTACTCAAGAAGAATAATCTGAAAGTGAATAATAAAAATCCCCCAAGTGCTTTATAAATTCTAAGTCTAAGATAAGGCATATATTACGGATGACAGAACTTGCAAAAACAAGAAAAACTTTCTTTACTATATATGCTTCCATTGTTTGGCTTGCCACTACATAACTTTTCTTTCTTTTATTATTATCATTTTTTTTAGCTTACATCATATATTATAAGTTTCAAAGAAGACATGTTGACTGATACACACACATATATAATACTTACCATTTCTCAAAATTCTAGACTGTCAAAAAAAAAAAAAAAAACAACCACATCAGTCTTATGTCATTATACCTTAAATTAAACAATATGTATATGATTATTTAAAAAAAAGGTACCGCAAAGCTTGCAGAGCTTTTTTTACATACCTAACCACAGAATCTATTTAAAATTAAAAAAAAATGAAATACACCTTTAATTGTTTGGATAAGTTATTCTTCTTCTTTTTTTTTCCAAAAATAAATAAAAAAATATGGAAAAAAAGTTAAAAGAAGATATTAAAAAATTAACAAAAGTTGGGTGTAAGATATTAAGAAATATCTCATCACTTATTAATTACGTATAGTTGTGAACCATCAAGTCAATATCAAAATTGTATTAAATTAAAAAATAAGCATGATAAATTGAGTTCAAACAATGAAATGAAAAATCTGCAATCTAGTTAGAGTACTCGTGTCCTACTGTTGGGTATTTTATCATATTCCGGAATTTGTTTAAAAAAAATGAGATCATAGTTAATGTATAGTAAAATATATAATATTATGTGGCTCTTCAATATGTATATACTTGAAAATGGTAGAATTTAAGCAACCTTTTCGACTGTACTTCGGCATATATCAGTAACCGTTGAATTAATCTGATAGTGGAGTTGATTAGCATCCCTCTAAATTTCTTATTATAGGATATTGCTCAAATAATTAATTAAGGACGTTTGATATTAAGTAGGGTTTTTGAACCGTATGATATCGATACTAATAAACTGGAAGATCATGCTATAAACTAACATAGCTAGCTGGTTTTTGTGCAGTATGATCAAGTCCTAGCTAGTTAAAAATAAATCAAGAATTTGTGTGCGAATTTATTGTTTTTCATCACAAGATATATCAATTATAATTGATCAATGAATACTTTTGCTGTTGTAATAATACCGTATATGAAGTATAATTTTTTTCTTCTCAAATAACAATTATGGCAATCCATTAAATTTTTTTCCTTACAATATATATGAAATAAAATTAATGATCACTAAGTCAAACAATATCGTTTATGAGATAGATTAACCGAATTTGTATTTAAAAAGGCTATTGAATAAATTTACATATATTTATAAGGCACAAGGGTTTGGATCATATATAGTACAAGTACATCGGCTAATGCCTAGTTGGAATCTCAATATTATAGAGAGAGACTAAAACTTCCAAAGAAGTAGAATCATTTGCATCAACAATCTCATATTTACATCTCTAGAGCTTGTGGCTAAACAGTGATCTATAACCTCTCCCAACATAAAAGAACAAAAAAAAAAAAAAAGGAGAGAGACTAAATTAAACCACATATCTTGATCGGTTTTAATTAAGAACCGTCTTTTAATTTTTTTTCAAAAGATCACTAGCTATTTTCTAGGTGAGTATGGCCGTCAAAGATTCTTCCAGAAATGGCAGCAGCTACTGATGCTGCGAAATTGGGATCCCTTGTCAAGGAAGAAGCCATTTGTTGAACCAAAATCTGTTGCAAAACTGGCACTTCAACTCCCTGGACCGACATTATTTGGGGGTTGCCAGAAAAACCGGCCGGTTGGACCAAATCGATGGTTACCATAGAACCGGAGGACCTCACCGTGGGGAGAACTGAGCCGGCCTGTTGGATCGGACTGATTGATAACTGTGTTGGTGTAGATGGGTTCATGTGGCTATGCTCTCCTTCATAAGTAACCACCAATAGAGTTGGGTCTTCAGCACTTCTTTGCACCTTAAAAATATGTAAATATCACAGTTAATTAATATTTTTTAATAAATTAAAGAGAGAAGACGACTAGTACCAAGGTAAAGAGGAATTGATCAAAATCCTAATTAGATTTACACATTTTTTATCAAACACCGAGAGAGAGAGAGAGAGAAGTAGAAGAAGAAGAAGAAGAAGAAGAAGAAGAAGAAGATAATTAAAAGTATAATTTGGCTTTTTACCTTCTTTTTGACCGGGCAGCGTGGAGCAAAGGAGCACTTGAAATAAGCTCTAGGAGATGGGTTATCTCTGGTGACCTTTTGACCATATTTTCTCCATTGATATCCATCTTTCACAGTCTATACATTACCCACAAAAAAAAAAAAAAAAAAGAAGTTAGGTCTTCACTTTGCTCACATGAGAATAGTTCAAAATATAACACAACATGCTTCCACGTTAATTGTTATTCTTAGAAAAGAGCTAGCTTACTAGGGTTTTGTGGGAAGAATCGGTGCGGACGTAAATCGTTGAAACCTTTGACTTGGTTACGCTCGGCAATTTACAAGACTGGTCTAATTCATCCCTGGAGCTACACTCTATGCTTCCATATTTGGTAAAGTCTTCGCTATCCGCCTTTCGCTTTCTCGATGGCGACGTTGGCGGCAGTATTCCATCGTTTTCGGAGTTCTTCTTCATCATCATCTCCCTAAACTGCCTTTGCAAAGCGTCGTAATTCTCACACACGACAGTAAGCATTTCAGTGAGCTTCTCGTTCTCGGAGCTTATTTTGTTTAGCTCTTCGGCCAATCTTACCCTAGCCTGCTTAATTATGATGAAAATACAAGATATTCAGTGTTGAACTAATTAATAGATCATCAAAAGGAATTTTATGCGTTTTATTCTTGCATTTTAACTAATTATGTGTAACAGAAACAATTACTAAAAAAGGTGGAGTGTTTTTTCAAGAGATTTGCATTGATATTTAGAACTAGCTAATTGATAGAACGTAAACAATCGCTTGAGAAATAAATGTTCACTTAATTAATATCTTGCTAAAATTGATCATCTATTTAGGAAGTTGTTTAATTGTCTAGTTTGTAGAGTTATTAAACTTGAAATGTACAGATATATATTGCATAAGTATATACACTACAAGAAAAACTACATTTAACCACATATTATTTACGACATATAGTTTTTAAATGTCGTTGAAGAGTATATACAACGACATTTTCAACAAAGATGTCGTTAATTACGTCGTTAATAACATTTAAAACAATAATTAACGACATCTATATAGATGCCGTATTAAAGGTTTTTTTTTAACGATAATAGTTTAGTATCGTTAAATTATTTAATGACAATTAGGAGATGTCGTCAAAGTCTTGGAGATTCTACGACATCCTTTATAGACAACATCTTGACCAATGTCATCTATAAGAGGTGTTATAGAATCTTCAAGGCTTTGACGATATCTCTAAATTGTCGTTAAATAATTTAACGACACTAAACTATTGTCGTTAAAAGGAGACCTTTAATATGACATTTATATAGATGTCTTTAATTATTGTTTCAAATATCGTTAAAGACATCTTTGTTGGAGATGTCGTTGTATGTACTTTTCAACGACATTTAAAAACTACATATCGTAAATAATATGTCGTTAAATGTATTTTTTTTTTTGTAGTAAAATCTTTTGAGCAATACTTGTCAGAAAGAGAGAGAGGGAGAGAGAGAGAGCAAGTGAAATACTACGTCGAGATCATAAGAAGAAGAAAAAGAAGAAGGAAACAATATATTTATAAGATCTTGGATTCAAACAAAATCATAACAAAAAGGTTATAAACCATACAGAGCATAAATTTGAGAACATTAATTGAAGTGTACCAAGTCGTACTCTTGTAAGTACTCACCTCTTCTTTCGCAAATAATTCCTCCTCGAATTTAGCTGAATCTCCTTCAAGGTCTTTCTTCTGTAACTCAACAATTAAATGAAAATTCATTATAAGTTCCCAAAAACCTTCAAACCCGAATAATGATCAGTGTCATGCATATACATACACACACATATATATATAGCCAACTAAACAGATAACATATCAATTCGATCAGTTTCACTCACAGGTTCTTCGCTCACATGGTGAAATGGGTTGAGGTTGAGATCGAGAGAAGTGCTAATTCTTTTTAACTCCATTGTTGAAAGGGAGAAAAAAAAAACTATAATATATTCCAAAGAAAGTTTAAAATATTTTTCTTCCTTCCACTATCATTACTGAAAGGAAAATTCAGAAAGGAGTATGGTATTTATAAGAAGAATCATAGCAAGCGATCATATAAGAAATACAGAAAGACAAAAAGCGTTTAGGAAAGCTTCAGGAAATAGAGGTCGAGAAGTCGTCCATACACGCCCCGACATCATCTTGAAATCGTCACTCACATTAATTTTATTGCCCTACATATTTTAATATTTATTCTTTGTTACCATTATTTTAAAGTATGTCGGTATAATCGAAGCGTGTACTTCTTCTTAGAGATCATATAATAAAAAATATATGTATATATTATAGTAATTATATAGAGCTTATGTGGATCCAGCTTTATTCGAAAGCTAATTTCACAAGCAGATTAAAGTCCTCTTCCTCTTTTTTGTTTTTTTTTTCTTTGTCTAATTACTTTCAAAATTACAGGATATTTGGTAAATGAAGTTTAAATTTAATCGTTTGAACTCAAACATGTTGCATGTGAAAACTTTACATTATAGTATATTTTTGTTTTATATTGTAGCACATGAAAGCTTTACATTGTTCACGTACGGTTTAAAGTTATTAGTTTGAATTCGTTTGTTAAACATCCTATTAGAATTTTTGAGATTTGGCTATAAGGTTAACATTAATAGATCAAACAATATTTGCATGCTAAACATTTTTCATGTCCCATCCAACACCTCCTTCTGGACAAAATTCTTTGTCAAATATGGACCCGGTTGAAAACTTATTAGTGGTTACGGTGCCAATGTATGGTACCACGTGACACGCCCACGCTTTTGAAAAAAAAAGCATGTGGCCTCAAAATTTCAACCACTCTTGGAAGTTTTAGTGCCTTAACAAGCCATCCGCTTGAGCCACCCTCTTATTCTTTATTGGACAAAAATACCCCATTCACCACTTTTCGAGTATAATTTGTTCAAACTTGGTTCATGTTCACAAATTTTTCAAGGGGATTTTTCCGATAGGAACACCCCACTAGTAGTACAGATTTTAAAATCAATAAATTTATGTAAGATTATTTTTTGTACAGATTTGATAGCTAAAAAATATATACGCATTGGTGGGTATCTCTTTTTTGGTTCTCACAACAAAAATTACCTTTCTAAAATTAAAATTAATTATTTCATATCCTAAACAAATAATAATATTGTTTACTTTAAGTCATATTATAAGGATTACTTTGGAATCCAAGAGATAAGTGAAATTCTACTCTATATATTTAAGATTTTTTTAAGGGACTACGTAAGGTTGAAGATGGCCGAAAAAGAGAAAAGAAAAATGAAAGAAAATTCCAAGGAAAATGAGAGGAAAGCTGTTTCTTGCATGATTAACAAAATGAAGAAAACTTGTGCTACGAGAGAGGTTGCATCAGACACCGCCCCAACTTGGATAGAAGTGGTACTACTAGAAGCTATAGGATTATGTTACGAAAAGTCTTTAAAAATTCTTCTGTTTCATTGGTTAGAAACATCGTGACTAATACATTGAAACTGACATGCGAACAGGTGAATTCTAAACGTGTGCAATCCCGTGTGTAACCCGTGTATGAGTTTCTGGTATGACTTTCATCTACGTATATAGAGCACATTTTTAGTCATGCTTCATTTATTTTATGTAGAATTAAACTTGATGAACTATGTAGGGTTTTCATTTTCAACCGTAAGATTTATATTGGCAACTATTTATTTTGTGTGTATATATATATTTACTTGATGGAATTTTAACTACAGTCAAATTTGTGCATAAGCGGCATAAGACCCTATCATAGAAAAACTTATTTCATTTCATCATCTAAAAACAGTTCACTTTTCATCAAGGACGAATTTGGAATGATAAAATAAATATAACTCTATACCACTAGGGTTCTATTTTAAACTATCAAACCTATATCATATTCTATCAATTTCATATATTTTTTTGTTTTAATGTGATTTTGACTATATCTAATGTTTTAAAAAAATGCACTGCCAACAAGAGCTTATAGCCTTTATAAAATGCAAAACACTGTTTATGATTTCAGAAATTTATGAAAATTTGCCCAATTATTAATTATCATATGCATATTTTTTCAATTTAATATATATAATTGAAGTGTGGAAATTACAAAGTTTAGAAATCGATTATCAAATTTTAGGAGTCACCAAATCCATAATTCTGTCTCCCTAAAAAAAAAATACATAATTCTATGCCTCAAATTTTTGTGAGCAGTGTTTTGTAAGGTGTCATCATCGAGGGGGTAGTATGGTATTAAAAAAAAAGGTGGGGTAGTAAATTTGAGATTCGTTGTTCATAATTTATTATAGTGATAAAAACACCCAATCCTGTTGGGTCGCCTTGACTCTGCCCAAGACCAAGACTGTCTGACCTCAAGCTGATTGCAATCTATTTACGGAAAATTCTACCCAATGGATTGTCAACAGCTGTCCCTTTAGTCATTTTTTAGTAATTAGGATTGAAAAAATTGAACATATCTATCTGGGCGAATTTCCTTGAGACTACATGCACCTATTTTAGCGCAGATATTATGGACTATTAGATGTCTAGAACCACGACCTTATCTTACATCCTTCATTTCTTGTTTCATTTATAACTGCATTATTGTTTTATTTTCTTAAAAAAATAATTATAAACAACTGTTTTTTTTGGTTTTCTAACAAGAAATAACCGCGTGATTCAGCAAAGGAAAACATAGCGTGAATTTAATTTAAAAAAATAGTAATGAGAATAGAAATTTATAATTTTCTTTTAAAGGTGGATATATCTAATTACAGATGCAAAAGAGACCTCTATAAATAAGAATAAAAATTCTAGATAAAATATCCCAATAGTAAATCTTTGAATGAATCATGACTAGTTTTCTAGGAATTGCAGCTGTCCTTCGCCATCAAAATAATTTATCTTCCAAGTTGCCTATTATCGATTCCAGATGTATATATGGTCTTTTAAGTGTAACTATAAATATAAAAGAAAAGGAAGAGAAGAAAACCTTATACAACTAATTAAACAGTAATCTGGTATATAAAAAACAAAACAATATTAAAAAGGACTAAGCTTGTGGCCCCGTATGGAGGATTAAAATGGTTATCAAAATTAGGCCGCTTAAAAGTTTAATCACCGAAAATGAAAGAAAAGAAAAAGAAAAGGCTAATGTCCTAAATCCAATATTAGATCAAAATGATTAAAATGAATATTGTATATAAAAACAATATTGTATGCACTTCAAAAATTTAATATATATATATATATATATATTTATGTGTGTGTGGTTAATTGCATAATTGTACGTCTTAGTTTTAAGTTTTTTTTTTTAATTTGTCCCTTTATTTTCAGAAATTACAAAGATATCTTTTATATTTTAAAAACTTATTTCAATGTTATCCTTATGAATAGAAGAAATTAAGCAAAACAACATGACTACCTTTAAATAGTTTTACACAATATTTTATATATTAAAAACATTAAAAAAAATCCTAAAACAAAATGTTAAATCTCAAGAAACGATCCTAAGTTTTATGACTTCTTAATTTTTAAAATATTTTTTAACAAATTTTCTAAAAAAGAAACATATATTTTATAAACAAATTAGTTTAATTAAAGATATTTTTATCTTATCTTCATATTTTTTGGTCAAAAGGGTCTATAAGGGATAAAATTGAAACAAGTTTATGAAATTCAAAGGATACCGATATAGTTTCTAAAAACATATAGACAAATTGAGGAATAATGAAAACTAGCAGGTATAATTATGTATTTAACCTTATATATATATATATAATTATATAATTATATAAACAAGCTTTCAACCCAATTAAATCAAATCAAAACATTGGGGGCACGGTGTGAAATAGCTGAAAGGAGCCCATTTTTACGGTGATTGTGAATACAGTTTGGAAAGAAATTGAAGATACCCTAAACTTCCATTTGAAAAGATCATGCAATAATGAGATATATGCATGGTATATTGTAGGGCCGGTAATTTAAACACGGCACGATGACACGATACGAAAACGACAAGAGATAAACGGGTTTGGACCACACGTTTATTAATTGTGCCATAAATGGGTTGGCAAAAATAACACGAAAATAAACGGGCTGGATTCGTGCTAACACGCTAAACATGCCTTAACACGTTTAATTAAACGGGCCGTAAACGTGTTGACACGACACGACACGACCCGCTCGTTTATAACATATTTAAACTTAAAAATAAAAATATTTGAAATATTTATAGTAGGTTAGTATTAATTAGATATTGTGTTTTTGTTAATTTTCTTTATTGGCTTTTTTTAATTTTTTTAAAATTTTTAATTTTTTTTAATTTTTAGTTAATTGGGTCATAAACGTGTCATATGCGTGTTGTTATCGTGTCAACCTGTCACGGCACGTTTAATAATCGTGTTAATCGTGTCATGCTGTTTTACGCGTGTCATAGGCGTGTCGTGTTCGTGTTGGTATTTCTAGCAAGTTTATTAATCGTGTTGTGTTCGTGTTTGGGCTAAACGTGTCGTGCTGTAAACGTGCTGACATGAACACGGCAGAAACACGATTATTGCCACCCTTAGTATATAGCAACTGACATGGAAATAATATGAGTGCAAGAAATTGGATGTGGGAGAAACAATTTTCACATGGTTAAATTTGTCCAATAAAGTATGTTGTCAATGGAGAGACCTTGAGGAAATGTTACAATATTAATGTAGGGATATTTATCTGTCTATACCCTTTGTTTTAGATTAATTCAAAAACTATACTTTTGATTTTTAATCTCATCAAATGTGTTCCTCAATATTAGATTTGATACACAAATTTATACTTTATCTCAATCAATAGTTGATTTTAACCTATAAAATAACTAAATTATCAAAATAACTAAATTATCCTTAGGTAAAAGAGAAAAAAGCTAAAACTTTTAAAAAATAAGAAGAAAGAAAAAATAAAAACACACAAAACACCTATTTTTGAAGGTATTCTATGCATTTTTAAGGCAAAAACTTTAGTATAATTTTTTTTAAGATTTTAAAGTTATTTTTTAATTGAATATATTTTGGACAATTTCTTAGGTCAAAGTTGAGGATTGATTAGGAAAATGTGTAAATTTGTGTATTAAATGTAAGTTGAAGGTATAAATTCGACGAGATCGAAAACGAAGGTACATTATTTGAGTAAACTCAAAATATAGATTTAAAAAGGTAAATGACCCATTGATGTATATACGCGGAAAGAATAATAAAACTCTTTTTTTTTTTTTTTTATAAGACCTTGACAAGTTAATTATTGAGTACCTACAATAGTCGTTGGGAAATTTGTTCACATAACTTTTCATGGTTGAATATTATATCTTCATATAGAACCAGGGATGTCACAAGTATTCCTTTGAAAATAATAATAATAATAATAATACCAGTTCTTCATGAGAAGTGATTGTCCTGGCAAGCATGTGATTTTTATATTCACATAGATATTCACACTCATTCATATTGTTTTGAAGTGCTATTAGGGTTTCGTGAAAATGATTGTCATTAACAAGGACATGATTTGTATGATAAATGTGATCTTGTCTTTCACACACGCATAGTGTTGTAATTAATGTTGATGCTGTTGGGGCAAAATTTTGTCCAGCCAACGTATTTAAACTAACAAGTAAGAAGAATATTACAAGGAAAATAATCTTATAGAATCTCAAGTTATTGTATTAAAAATAAAGTGTGCAATATTTTTTCTCTCGAAATTTGTTGATACATTTGAGCCAAGGGAGTTTAATTCTCCCAAAAATATAAGAGTTATTTCTCTCTTTTAATAGTATGACTCGATTCAGATTCCAGCATTGTCATCCCTAGAGTTATCGCACATTAACTCTTAACGTTTAATTATCACGATCTTAATGTTTAGATGCTCCACGAGCGATGTGGCTGATCAAATGCCACGTCCATGTGCATATATAAATATATATATATATGTTATTGTAAAAATATTCATCCAACAGATGTTATTCATTAATGTTGTCATCTTGTTGTAATCACACTCCCAACTCGTTGTTTCCTCACTCTTGGGGACCAGATCGGTGTAATAATATGCTAAAGACCACCTCCTAATGGAAATCGCGGTGGATGATCCTTTTTTAAAAATCTATTTTAAAATATTTCCTAAATTATTGATTGATCAAGATAAGTTATTGATTAATTAATTATTAATTTTTATTTCTAGTGTATCAAATTTTAATTAGGTTCATGACTCGTAATTAAATTTTTTAAATTAAGGACACTTAGTAAAAAATGCTTTTAAATATCATTTTTGCATATCCCAATGATTTATTGTCATGATTAATGACAATTTTTCTTTTGACGAGCATCCTTCCTAACAATAAGAAAATTATAATCATTACTAAATTGTTAAACAATATATTGATGGTATCGTAACACATTTGTATCTTAACTCAACATGACTTTTTTTTTTTAGGCCATAAGACAACATGGCTCATTGATATTAAGTAATCAATTATTTTTTTACGAACAATAAATTGCAAAATTAAACATATCGAAATTCAATCAATTGCCTTTTCTTCTTATAACCACTATAAAACTGAAATTTTGGTCACAAAAGTTTTTCGTAAAATTTTTAGTTATAATATTTTTGTGTGACTAATAGCATTTAGTAATCACAACTATAATTGAATTTTTAGTCATAAAATTTTGCTAGAAATCGTTGCGACTAAAAGTTTAGTTTTAAAAACTGTTGTAAGTAAAACTTGAGTCTTATGTAATGATTGCGCAAGTGTTAGGGCAAGGATTTTTTTTCCCCTTATAGACACAATTTTATGATAGTTAAAAGGCCAATACAGGCAGTGTCAGAGACACTATATCGTGCAATTGTCGGGCACTAATATGTTTTGTTCCTCGAATATTACGAGTTTCAAATATTTTGATGTGTGATGTTCGTCTATGGCATGTGTAAACAGAATCAAATTTTTCTGAGCAATATTGTTGGTTGAAATTAATATAAAAACGTTTTCATATTCTATGAGACCAAGTCGTCATATCATCGCATATATATATATGTACACGGTTACATATTAATCTTGTCTTTGGTCAGACAAGTCTTTGGCCAAATTTCCAAACAACCGTGTCTCATCTTTTTGGCTTCTATCAGAAGAAAATTCTGTAGTTCACCCAAAAGGTCGTGCATATGTATATATGATCATCAACTTCCACTGATTCACATTAAACGTGTGGAATCTGTTTGCCTGCATGTTCATTATATAATATAGTGTGACGTTTCAGCATGATGTCATATACTTTCATATTAAGGCAAAAAAAAAAAAAGTAGTATTCCTTCCTTAAAATTTTTTCATTAAAGAAATAAAACAATTCGTTCTTTCGTGAATTTGGGAATACGTTAGACCCTTTTAAAATAAAGATAATATAATTAAGTTTGCCATCATGATTTAATACTTAAAAAAGGAGTAATTTAATGACTAATTTTGCTTGTTCAACAAGGTACCTGCCTAGAGAGTATAATTGATCTAGTTATCTTGTTGTTTGTGAATGCTTTTTTTTCCTCCTTAATGTGTATATGTGATCCTTTTTCTCCCAAGAATATATTAAAAACTACCAAGTTCACATCTAAAAACAACATATGGTCTTAAAATTACCCATTACATAAACATTTCACACGTGGAACTTTCCCTTTCAAATTCTAGAGCAATAAGCGCTCAAAAGCCCCACTTTAATGAGAAATTATTAAAAAGACCAAGTATCACATTATTATGCTTACGTGATACATCTATCTAATAAATGTTTGACATTTAAACTATTTATTAATATTGTTTTGTCTAATTATATTTCTCTTTCTTAATCACAACTATCATAAATACTCTACCTAAATCTCCTACATTAATTACTTCAAACAGTAACAGTATTCTTAATATACTTTTTTTGTACAGTACAATCAATTTTCGAAACTTAGCAAAAAAGCGGAAAAAGCCAACAATCGTTTTAATTAACATATTTCAACACACTCACACACACATATATACATATGCCAGTAGAAAATTAAGGCACGTCTAATTCACGTGCTCTATCAGTGCAAAGTTTTTATTTTTTGAATTTTTGTTTTGGTTAAAATGTTATTAATTATAGAGATTAATCATATAGCAGCTGCAAAATAAAATGATTAGTTAAAAATAATAGTAGGCGATTACTTGTATACATTGTACGTAACAAACATTCAATTCTCATCCATAATTAGAATATTCTATAATACAATTATAGAGTTGATTTCCTTTTTATTATTGTATATATGCAATGGCTTTTCCAAGTTGCTCTTTTATGATTTAAGTTCAATATTAAACTTTTTTACCCTTTTTTCTTACCTTGCCCCCAGCTAAAACTTAGTTTTTACAAATATTTATATTAAAACTTTTAAAAAAGTTTCAACTACATCCCTAAATTTTATCTTTTAAATTTTTAGGACATTTAGAAATATTGGTTTAAACCTTTAGTTTGAACCAAAAACACTAAAGTAATTTAAATTTGTAAGAAAAATATTATAATAACCTTTGTTTGAACCAAACTTTCTATTTAAATCAAGGTTCCCAAACAACTTATTATATTCCAATTTTAAAATACAAAATAAACAACAACTCAATCACAAAATTATATGAATTTATAATTTTGTAAACTATAAATATTAAATATTCAATTAAACTAGATTAACATAGTAATAATGTTTTTCGTTAAAAATTTTGGTTTAATTCATGTCCTACTGAAAATCCTTCCTGACTCTGTCATTGTATATATACGTGTTTGTGTGAATTTGGAGTATCCAGACCGGGGCAGTTTGCATCATCCCAGAAATAGTTGTAATAATGCCTCACAAAAAAAAAAAAAAAAAAAAAAAAAGACTCTGGCAAAAGATATTCCAAAAATTGTAATAGGTCGCCTTTACCCCATTACTTTAGTAAGGAATGGCGGGCGAAGAAGAGGGTAAGGTAGTCCCTTTACTCCATTATTTAAAAACAATAATGATGTTTGAAATTGATGAAAGCAAAAGGTTTAGATGGGTTTAGATGGAATATTTATGATAGTTGTGATTAAGAAAGAGAAATGTAACTAGACAAAAAATATTGTTGAATAATCTAAATGTAAAGCATTTGTTAAATGAATATAGTACTTAAGTATAATAACCAAGTCTACTAAATAATTCATTCATCCACTTTAATAGTAAGATTCACAATGGAGTACTTGTTTGATTTGTTCGAGTAAGTATAGAGTTTTCCTGTTTGAGAAACCATTTTACAAATATATTAATATAAAAAAAAATTTATATGTTTATGTCTCCACTCTGTAAAATCGCCAAACAAGATAAACTCACTTAATTGTAATCTTACCAAGATTAATATCTTGCATATGAACATTATTCAGAGTACGAAGGACAAAATAATTTAGAATGATGCATACTCAATGTAAGTGTTACATCCATTATAATGCTGGGATTTCACTATAGAGTACAAAAGTACAGCAAATTCTTAAAGTTCAAAATAACAATAGGGTGTTTAGAAAGTATAGTTAGAACTATAATTGTAGTGCAAAATATTATACTATATGAGAGCTTTATATTATAGCAATTTTTTATTTTTTTATTGTAGCATATGAGAGTTTTTTACTATTTAATTGCCACAAACGTAATTCTAACTAGTGTTACTATACACTAAGCTAAGGATTCTAGGCGGCCGAATTGGCATAATTTGTACTTCTATTATGAATAAATTGCAAAGAAAGAAATATTTTGATATAACTCTGAGCTTGTAGTTAATTTTAATTTAGCAAAATCCCAGAACAGAATAATATTTTTGAAAATATTTCCGTGATTTCTGCAATCTGAATTGCCAGCTCGTCAGTCTCAGCTCTCTTTGTATTTGGTTTGGATGCAACTAACTTGAACAAAGTGCGGAGCTCTAGACCGTCAAGGAAAAATTGTAGTCAAACTTGGCAAGTGGCAACCACCCAGTGATACGTAGCACATGCATGAGGAATACAGTACACAATCACTCGTCTGGAAATTTTTCAAGGTGTGAACCCAAAACAAGGGCACCGTTAGTCAAGTAGTACAAACAAACATAACGATTGAAATTCAACTCGGCCCTCCCCCACAATCCAAAACGTCGTGACACTTTTCAAGAATAGATGATGCGACCTTTAATACGGATTCATTTGCGTCATTAATTAGTCAAAGAAGCTATGCTTCCTTTAAGAGTGGTCAAGAATCAAATGGAGTACAAGCATAACTAAGTGGGTCATGTTCACATCCTATATAAAAATATCTAAGAATAAAAATTAAAATAACGTTCGTTGAGGACTTGACTTGCTCCCTGTGGATGAACTCAAGCAAAAATGATTCCCACGAACTATATATCTTTTGCGACGTGGGTCTTTTTTCTATGAGTATTCTCACCGATGAAATACGTTTTTAAACTGTTAGATTTATTCGATATCATTTTTTTTGATACTATTACAGTTAAAAAACATATACCTGTTAATAAGTTACCTTGTCAACTCCAACTAGAGAAATTTTCTTGTAGGGCTAAGGTCATCTTACTAACCACATATATATACTTTCTGTAACGCTTTTTGTTTTCTCCTATGAATATTTGCATTAAATAAATGTTAAAACATGATATTTTATGAGTTATTATTATTTATGTTAAGTAAATTAAATTTTTTATTTAGTAATGTTGTAGGTGATTGTCACGTGGGATCGATGTTCTTGGGAAGTTTACGTCCAAAATAATAATAAGCATAAAGAATTTATTGTTCTTTTTACAAGTCTCAACTTGCTCTAAATTATAATCTTTATAATACTCTAGAGTTATGTATGCCTTAAAGCTATATTTTTGGTGATGATATGAATTTTGTTGCATATTTTTTTTTATAATATTCATGATGTCACGATAATTATATGTATAGTATTTTTTTTTATTATGGTGTTAAGAAATTAAATAATATAAAGTGCTTAAAAGAGTAATATATAAATTAATATTTTTTTTGGTCATGGAGCAAACATTATTGTTGTATATAAATAGTTGTATATTATAATTATATTATCTTAATTATTATATATATTGAGATAATTGTATAATATATTAAATTATATTATATATGAGAAGTTAAATCCTATGAATGTTAAAAAAAAAAAGGAAACGAAAAATGGAAAAAAAGGGCAATTGCTGTGAAAGGAAGAAAAAAGAGAAAAAAGAAAAAAAAAGGAAAATCTAATTAGATTAAGATTGCACTCATTAAAAAAAAGGGGGAAATCTAATTAAATTAGAATTAAGGTTTTCTACACTCATCTAATCTCTTCTCTCTCATAAATATATAAATATACCTTTAAGCCACCAAAGTCTTCATTCTCTTAATTTCTATATAAAGAAAATCCTCTCCCTTACTTCCCCTCAAATTCATGTTCATAAGTCTTCATCATCTCTCTAATCCTTAAAGCCAAGAATTCATTTCTCTAATTTTCTTTCAAGTGAAAGTAGAAAGAATTCTTTTTGGAGATTTTGTGTGCAAGTCTTTGTATTTGTTAAATAAAATATAAGAATTTAAGGTATGTTTTAAAGTTTTTTATGGTTTTGAATTTTTATGATTGATGTATATATATTGTTTTATGACAAACTTTGTTAGAAGATTATTCTTTTATGTTATGAATGTAATAAATTATTTTTTATTACTTTGATTATAGCAATATTATTTTATAATTGAAAGCATTTATGTTCACATGATATCATGAAATTTCATGAAAATAAGGTTATGTTGTTGGAATATGATAAGAGAATTTTAGGGTTTTTGGTTTATCGATAAGGTTGCTAGTAACCGATTGAAATCAAATTATTTTATTTTGATGCAATTTTTGGATATGATGTGTATATATATGTTAGAAATGTCTGGGATTCTTTTATAAATTTTCGTTCAAAATATTTTTAGGTTTTGTAGAGTCCGTTTTATAGGGCAAAAAGCATCTTTTGATTCTATAAAAAATTATGAGTCATTGTTGATATGTTCAATAAATGTGTAAATTTTTAGCTTCATATCCTTATTATGTTTTAAGATAAAATTTGTTGATTCTCAAATACTCGGTGGTTATATATGTCTACCTAATCTATGTAATTCATGAGATGATAAATCATATTTTAAATGTGTTTTGCATGATTTATTATTTTTTAACTTATATTTATATGTTAAGTATATTACATACAAATTTCGAAAGCATATCAAACATGTTTGATTTTATAAAAATGTTTGAATAAAACATGTTTGCTATCAATATGTCTGATGTTAATATTAACTTTGAATTTGAACGTGTGTTTTGAATTACTTCGATTTTATTTGAAGCTGAATTTTGGATATGCTATTATTTTATGTATCTATTATATGTTCTAATTTTTATAAATTATTTTATGGCATAAATAATTTAAGGCATAATTTTTAATTAGGATGGCTCACTATTCGGACTATGCTGGCAGATTTTGTAGTTTGACTATATGATTTATTTTAATTATCAAATGAAATTTTTATGGCCAAAGAAAAATCTCAACATTACATATGTGTGTTGACTTTATTTATGCCAATTTTCATACTCTAATTGCATATGAATTAAAAGATATAAAGTTATAAATCCTTGAAAGTCGGTTAGTTTTTATGATTAGCAGATTTACTTGAATGTTTTGAAAAATGGAAAAAGGAATTTTGGAATAATATTTTCAAGAGAAGAAGATTTGAATGATATTTATATTTGTTAGCCATATTATGGAATAATTCTTACACTTTATTCATGCTTACAAATTGAGATTAATTTCTCTCAGTAATTCAAGATCAAGTTTTCTGTCTTTATACTTCTTGACTCTAAATGTATGTTTATAACTCAAAAATGCTTTATTTCATTAAGAATGATGTATGATGATGCAATATAGTATTAAATGATATCATGAACATAAATATTAATTTCATGCATTATATGAATAATTGACATGCACATGTTAAAAGGCGAGCACACCGAGAACCACAATAATGTCATCCAATTTATGTTTAGTAAGCAAGCAAATCAAGTAAGTATATTCTTACTTGCAACATGATAAAATTTATGAAAATGCTAAGCAATGTTTTACAAGTAAAGGTTTGTCATTTAAAGTTCTTATTTCAAAATCTTTTACGATGAATTTTCCTAAAGATGTTTTTATGTTCATGTTTTTATGGCTTATGACAAGTTTTCAAAGAAAGCCTATATATAAATATATATACATATATGTATCAATTAATTAAGCATTGCACATCCTATGTTCATGTTTATAATGTCCCGAAAGTTTCAACTTGTCATGTTCAGTTTAGGACTAGCTACCCACCTCCTCTCTTGACGACGTGTCTACGATGTTAATGGTAGAACGCTTGGGCCCTCAAAAATAAAATGAATAATGTTTTAATACAAAAGTTTAAATAAAAGATAAGTTATATATATATAAACATGTGCCTTGTGCACTATTATGTTTATGACTATGATCTTCTGTTATGTTTTTATAAAAGTTCATATTTTATGTTGTGAGATAAGAAAGTATACTTATTAAGCTTATGCTTACTTAGTTTTATATCATCTTACAGACAAAGGTAAAAGGCACATGCAATAGGTGGAGGATGGGAATGGACGTGTGTGTTAGAAGTGTTGGATTGGAAACAAAATCATGCCATGAAAAGAATTAATTACTTCAACAATGACTTTATTATTAATGTTACTTTCCGCACTAATGTTGATATAAGACTTAGTTTATTTTTCAATAGACTTTTGAATGTTTTGAGACTGTTTAATATTTCCTTCATTGTGGTTTCTTGAGGATTATGCCACGTTTGTTTATTTTAGTGTTATTGAATTATTTGGAGATATAAGCATTTTTATTGAAAGATTAAAACATTGTTTGAAGTTTTGTTTGTCTATAATTTAGTAAATGATTGTATTTGTAAACTAACCGTTTTTGCAAGTGGTCGGTTAGCTGAACACTATAGGTGTTCCGTTGGGCTAATCAATGTAAGATAAGCAAATTCGGTAAGTAGTTATTTTTTTTAAAAAAAATTATTATGCTTGTTTTCCATGGATATCTATTTATGTGTAAGTATTATTTAAATTTTTGTCTCTAAATAATGATATTAACGGTTATTGTGACGACGATAAAAGGGGCATTACACACTCATAGATAGATATATATATATATATATATAATTTATTTCGTTACGGATGATACATACAAGCATAACATCACACACATTACGTGAGCTTGGTGATGTGTACTCTTATGAAAGTGCCATCCAATATGGGATTGTTTATCACAGGGTGGTTTTGCTATTCTTTTCTTTTTCTTTTTGTTGCAGGTGATTGGGTTCTTTTCACGTTGTTCCATTTTATAATTATTCTTATTAACTTTTGTACGTGATGTTCCCTTTGGAGATCTCCAAAAGTTCAATCAAGAGACAAGCAAAATTGTCTAAGATCAAGGTACTGTGTTTAAAGAAATAAGACGGACAAAGACCAAGAAATTTCTTGCCATTGTGAAAGTCTTCGGAGATTCTGGTTGATAATCATCATCATCGAACATATATATAATTGTTATAATACCAAACGTGTCATTACGATTTAAAAATGTCACCAGCCAGCAAAATAGGAAAAAAAAAGTCCGCCAAATCATATACAACCCTAGAACACTTGTAAAAATTTTGATTTAAACTAAACAATAAAAGGTGTGTAAGCAGCTAGTCTTTGGACGCTTACGGGAAATAATTAGAATGACCTTCTAAAGGAGTTCTGACTTTACAAAAGAAGTTACAGTTGAAATTAGATTTAAAAAAAAAAAAAAATACTCAGAGACCGTTTGGCTCAAGGGTTTGAAGGATCATGAACCACAATTTGAATCAAACAAGGCGTTCAAGTTTAACAAACCAAAAGGTTGTACAATTCAGATGGTTCAACACCCTCGTTCTCACTTTTGGTGTGATGTGCGTTAGTTCAATTTTTTTTTCTCTCTCATAAAATGAATTTATGTTTTATTCCTTGTTTAGATTTAACTGTATATCGAACCGCTTGTTTGAATTGCCGTAGACCACATTTTATAAGTTTAAACTTCCACAATTTCGGTGTTATATTGTAGTTGGATGCAACTGTGGGGAACAAGTGAGTGATTCACAAAGTGAAGCGCAAACAATAACAAGTAGCAAGTAGTTTGGAGTAGGGTATAACCATAGGGTTTGGGAGAATGTAACCCCTAAAACAGCGCAAAAATTTGAACTTGTAATCTAAAACGGACCCTAAAAAATTCTACAAAAGAGATGTTAAATACGAGAGTTTCAACAAGGTTTTTACAAACTTAAGCATTTTTTTGCCTCATCAGTAAATTTAATTATTTTTTCAATTAATCTCTCTCATATGCATGATTCAAACATTAACCAAAAAGTGGTAATTTTTTTTTTTAATCTAGTGGCTAAATGTACAGGTAAATGTTGTGCTAAATAGGCTTTTAATACGCTTCACTTTGGATCAGAATTTAGAATAGTTAACTAGGTTGGTACGTTAATTTTGACATGCTTCAATATTTTTATCCAAATAATCTATTTAGCTTCAGAGTTCAGATCTTTTAATCTATTAGTTGATAATTTCGTCACTACCCGTGATTACCGAGAATTCCTTTTGCCAAAGGATCTCAAGTTCAGAGCCAAATCCATTTAGAGAGCATTTAAAAGCGTCGTGCCAACTCTATTAACTGTTATAATAGAAAGTTCTCACATACTATAATGTAAAGCTCTCATATGCTATAGTAAATTAGTTTTAATTTTTAGTTTTAACTGGGTCGTCTAAAATAAACCGATCATATCAGTTCAGCCTTGTTTTTGGTCAAGATTTGGCGGGCTCATGACAATGAGAAGGCCCAGTGATGGACCAAGTGTGCATTATTTGGCCACTACATTCAATAAAATTTGGGCTTTCTTCACTGTCCTAAGAGGGCTTGAAAGCCTTATTGTAAGTTTTTAATCTCTTTTACTTTTAATAACAACAATCTCAATTTTTATCATTCTCTTTATTACCCAATAATTTTCTTACACTTCCACAAACAGATTTGATAATTTGTTAAAACTAAAATTCTAGTATTAAATCTCAGGATTTTTTTTATCGTGATTTAAATTTATTTTATATCGTCTAAGTAGTTTTAAAGTTGCCAACTAACATTAAATTTACTTCTACATTTTTCATCACCGTTTAAAGAGACGTTCTTTCAGCCACCACCTACACCTTTCCTGTCTGCATTGCACACTGTTAGGGGTTGGCAAATTTCGCAAACAGCACAACTATGAATATCAAGAATTGCACCTCAAGTCATCAAAAGTGTTCTATTGTCAATGAAACCATCCAATTTATAGGCTCGGGACTCGGGTGCTGAATAGTTAATTACGAGAGATTTAATATTGATTGTCTATTCATAATAGATTGTTTTAATATAATCTATTTTCTAATTATTTCTAGTTATCTATGCGATTAATATCAAGTGGTTGTATTTAATTACTTTAAATTATTCCATTTCTACTAAATTTATCCATTATAATATTTTTTTGCCCCTTTGTTTTATTTTTGTTTTATTATGATATACTCTGATATGCCATTATTGAACTTTGATGTGCCATTGGTTTTCTTTTTTTAAATTCCTATGACTTTTTCTGAATTTCCTTGTTGATCAATTACTTATTTATTTTATCGATAACTGTTATATAAGTGAGAGTTTCCCAAAAACATTATTCAAAATATGGTCTTTCTATTTTGTCTTTTATGCTTTTGTGTTTTTTTTTTTTTTTCTCTTAAGTAGTTTGGTTCATTTCCTTTCTTTCAATACTATTATAACTTATTTATTTTATCTCTAACTATTATATAAGTGAGAGTTTCCTAAAAACACTATTTAAAAAATAGTCTCTCAATTTTGTCTTTTGTGCTTTTGTCTTTTTTCTTCTTAAGTAGTTTGGTTTATTTTCTTTCTTTCAATACCATTATAATTTGTTTGCTTCTTTCTTAGATAGATTGTTTGTTTCCTTTACTATATAATATCACATATACAGTATGTTGTTTCATTTCATAAATAATGACTTTTAATTTTTCCTTCTCAATTTTTTTAATTTATCTTCATAAAATGTTTTAAAATATGTCTCATTCTATTATTTTTTTCTTACAATCTTCTGTGTTTTTTAGATTTAATCTTCTTTGATATTTTTTTTCTAATTTTCTGATTAGTTTTTTTCAAATATATTGTAGACTTAAATATTGCTTCTTATAATATTTTATTTCCTTTTTAAAAATATTTATTCTTATAATCTTTTTTTTTTTCAAATTTGAATCTCCTTAAATATTATTTTTTTTATTTTTCTTACTAAAACAATTTCTCATAGGTGCCCTACTCCTTTTTTCGTTGGTATCTTTACTCAAATATTTTTTACTTAATATTTTTAAATATTTTTTTCTCTCTGCCCTACTTATATATTAACTTATGTATTCATATTTACTATGAAGTTTCATTTAGTCACTATCCATATCTTTGTTTATCCTCACCATCACCACCACAATTATCATTATCATTTCTAAATTAAGAGATACTTTTTATGTCTATAATAAGAGGGTTTAACGTTGAATTTTAAAAAAACATAACGTATTATTGGTATTTTTCCCCAACAACATTAATAAATTGTTTTCTAAGTTTTGAACCAAAATTGGTTTAAAATTTAAATTTTATATAAAATAAACAATAACAAAACTGATTTAAACCACAACTTAATAATTTTGAATCATATTTTAAAAAAGCCTAAGAAGCGGTGCAAACTCTTGATTTTGTTTCATGTTTTAAAAAAAATACATATTTAAGTACCCATATGTGAAGCATCTGGCTACAACTAGTATCTTTTAAAAGTACTACTTGATCGAGATGGAAATTCGAAAAAGTAACTTGGCAAAAAATGAATAAATGAATCCAACTAAATGTAACTGTGACACTCACTCTCATAAATATTTTTTGATTCACATTATTTCTCTAAATGACGTCGTATTCCAAGTAGATTAAATCTCCCCAGAGAGCATTCGTATATCATTAACGTCTCTTCTCTTCTTTCCCCCCTTTTTTTGTTTTTCTTTCGTCATTTTTTTTTCATTTTGTGGTTGTATCTTTTATATGTTAAGTTAGTAATACAAAATTCGAGGGATAAAGTGTGAGGATATCAAGAAAAACTATGGTGGCTTATATTATTATCTCTAATTGTCAATGATTAGGGATAATGAACGTCGAGTAACCCAAAATTAAAAAAATCTTAGATTAGGATGCAAAAGAATCCTTCGAGTCCTCTAAATTGAGCGTTGGAATTCAAAATGATTCAAATTAGTAAAAGAGTAATTTGATGTGACGCCAAATTGTTTGAAATTAGAGTAAAGGAATTAGTACTTGGAAAAAAAATTGTCATTCTGAGTTAGGATTAGTTTCCTAATCTTCGCTTGATTCATGAGTTCAAATAATAGTTTAAATGCTGTGGGAGGAAATACCATGTAACAAAAGTATTTGAAAGAGAAAATATAAGGACACAAATAGAATCATTTATTCCTTGCCAAACGGAGGCTTAGAGAAATAGTACTATTACCGAGTCTCTAAGCTTTTCCTTTTCTTTGTACTCTGGGATAAATTTATTGGTCCGCAGTGACAGATGCCACTAGTTGGCCATTTCAACAAGAGAGAGAAGGAGAGAGAGACAGAAGCATGTGGATTGGATTTCGTGTAGTTTCCTTCCAAGTATGTGGCATGAAATTTCGCCTCAGAAGATGGCTCAAATCTAGAGCCATCTTGTTTTTTTTTTTTTTTTTTCCTTCAGTGATTCATGATTCATGAGTTAATTTCATCGACGTATAGATTCATGACAAGGGATGTCCTTAAATGGCTTACTCTGCCTGACTGAAAACCTTGAATTTTATCAAGCAAAGCATTTATTTATTTATTTTTTTGGTTCTGTGTAATCGCCATTCAAAGTAGAGTTAAATGAACTCATTGCAATTAAAAAAAAAAATTGCACACACATATATATATATATATATATGTTTCATTTGAGAAGCATTATAAAAAAATAAGTTTAGCGTGCTACAAGTTCTATCTTCCTACAAGAAAGGAATGATTTTTCTTAGGCTGAAACCAGCTCAATCCAATCTACTCTTTCGGGGGACTTGTCTTGTACTCCATTAGGCAAGAAGTGCAGTCGAAGGGTCAGTCCGTAATGAGATCTGAGGGTGGGCACAGAATCAGCCGGAGCTCTTATTTGTTATAATAATTTATTATAATATAAAGCTTTTGCATGTTATAGTGTTTAACTTCTTAACTTTTAAGTTCTAATTGATTTTTGAAATAGTGTTCTACAGTCCACACCCAGTAAGTGATGCTGACCGTCCAAACTTTTATTTCAGGCCGTTCATCTTGATATCGATGGCTGATATTGGCCGTTCACCTACCGTAATTGCTATTTGAATGGGGAAAGGATATGACCCAACATTCAACGGTTATGCATCGTAGGTTTTGGACCTTTTTTTTTTTAAGCCAACATCACAAGTTTTGGAGGGATTTTTAAAAAGGGATTTTTGGAGAAAAAAAATTTGATGAATGGCCCTTTTTTTTTTAGGCATCAAAAAACTAATTTTTTGGACACTAAAACAGTTCTAGTTTTTTTTTTGCCACCATATTTAGATTCATCTTTCTGATACAGTCATTTTTCTCTTTTTTGTGAAAAAAATTAAGGCAAGTTCGGTGTAAAAAAAAACTCGTTTTTTAATTTAAAAAAAAAAAGGCCATTTTCTTAATTTGAAATTTTTTTTTGGCCTTTTTTCGAATTAACCTCAAGTTTTGTTATAAAATGAAGAGAAGAAGACAAAACTTAGTAGAATAACTTGTTATATTCGTATTGAAAATTTCATGGCCATATACAGCTAACTGTACAACAATTAGAAAAGGACAAAAAATATAAGGAGAAAATAAAAAAAGTCAATACAAATTCTAAGTCCTACAATCAAGAAGCTAGATTAATGATAATGGGATTATGTCTTGGCTGGTTATTAATACACAAATAACATTAATATTATGTTTGCTAGAATGAACCGATTTAAGAAGAAAGCTGGAGGAGTTTTAAAATACAAAAAGTAATATTATATATCGCACCTCATTCTAGGAACCGCACTCGTTTACACGCAATTGTGTCGCTATTTGGTATCTCAGTTAGAATCATAGATAATGTAAAGTTCTCAACAGTTATAATAAAATGTAAAAAGTTATTATACTATTATAGAGCTATCACATGTCATAGTTTTCAAATCAACATTTTCAATTCTAATCACTCTCTCCAAAACCTTATATAATACTTTTTTTGAAGGAAGGGACCCTATATAATACTTGGATATTGGTTTTTTTTTTTTAATGAATATTTGATATTACACATTTATCATTATTATGAGACAGTTTAACATTGTTGTGTTTTGTTGTTGTTTTTGTTGTGTTGTGATGTGGACCAAAAGTAGGCAGATATTTAGTTTTTTTTTTTTTCCAAAACTAATATGAATACCATAAGTAAAATTGTAGGTGTCTGGTAATCTATGTTTAAAATTGTTTTAGATAAATATATATAATGACAAAAATATACATATTTTACTAAGCATGCTTACAATTTAGTTTTTATTTTTTTTTAAGGTTAACATACAACATACATCTTATGTATACATTGAAGTGCTAAAAATTATAATTTTATCTAGAAATATTGACTTTTCAATAATGATGTTATTAATTTGCTAGCCAAATTATGAATTGGGTTTTTTTAATTTTAATTAAATCAAAAAAGCACTACGATATTAAAAAAGTTACCATATAAAATAATTTTAAATTTTTGGTATTGATATTATCTTAATTTGCTATGAAAAAATAGGTAGATTAGAAATTATACATTATTATTAAGGTTAGTTTAATAACTTTAAATTATGACAACAAAAGTTATTGTAAAAAAGCAATTTTTAACCTGCTTTTTAACTTTTTCTTTTTAGTTAAGTGGTAATTTTTAGAAGTAGCTTTACACAAGCAAGATTTACCAAACATAATAACAATGTTATACGTGGCTACAGAGGCTGAAGACTGCTTGGCAACTAAAAGCAACTTAAAACGGCTCTATAGCTCACCAAGTCAACAAACATGATCGTTACTAACGTCCGTATCAACACTATTCTTTGTCCACCTCTTACGATGTGCGTATTTAACTTTCTTGCAAGTTCTTTAGCTTCACAAATTAATCTGAGCTGATGTTGAGTAATGGGTGCTTGTAATATCAAATACTAGATTAACGACATAACATAATTTACATCAATATTAACAACTTACAACTTATTATTATATCACATGGGTTCCGACGAGAATAGGATCTTCTCATCTGCACTAATTACATAAAAAAAAAAAAAAAAAAAGCTTCATCCTCCTTCGAGGTTTAAAAAAAAAAATCTACATCATAGGCACTTGAAAAGATTAAAAAGCATGCATCACTAATTCCGTCCAATTAATGCAAAAATACGCTATGATGACGCTTCCTGAACCCATACAAAAAACCGTAAAATTTGAGGTCTTAATGTTAGTTCCAAAAGATTAGATATGCTGCAATTTTTTCGAGACCAAATATAGTAATCAAATTTCATAAGGATAACCGAAAATTGCCATGTTTCATTTATCCTTTTGTTATTGTTCTCTTTATAAATGTTACTTTTTCATCAACCACCACACAGCGAATGGCCTGACACACAAAATTAATTGAAAAAAAAGGCAAAATTACAAATTTAGGCCAACAACTTGAAAAATTCACGATGCCACCCAGTCCAATTCATGCTTTCACCGACACCAAGCGGTGACTTGTACAGATATGTAAAACTCCATAAACAAACGACAAAAGCTGCAATCAAAGACGAAAAAAAATAATAATAAATATTAAAAAATTAAAAAATTAAAAAAAAAAAGGTTACACAAGTTAGTTTCGGACGATCCGAACGTGCGGACGCTAGACAAAGCATATAAATATATACATATATAAATATATACATATATATATATATGTATATATTTATGTATATATTTATGTATATGTATATATACATATAAATATATACATATATATATGTATATATTTATGTATGTATGTATCTAATTTCATTACGACAGGATCAAAAATATAAACAAAGTAAGAAAGATTTAGTCCGACTGTTTGTGGGTATTTGTGCTTTCCAGAGATGTTAAAGTGGCTATTAATTTGACCATTTGAGTCTAACCACATACATATCAAACTCTTGATTAAATCACATTCTGGTTATTCTTCCGTGAATTTAGTTTATTCATTTCATTGTTATCATTATTTTTTTTAACTTAGGATTGAAGAATTGGATCCCCAGACCTCAGCAGGTAGATGTAAATTTTTACGCAGGGATTAAACTGTAACTACAATAATGTCGTTTTTTTTAAAAGACAATACTGTCGTTTAATATGCAAAGATTGTGATTTTATGCATTTGTTTTGTGATCATCGGCATTCAGCAAGAGTATCAATGATCGTTACTTGATTACTTGACATTTTCTTAACACAAAGTCTGATTTCAGGGGAAAAAAAAGAGAAAAGAAAAGAAAGAAAGAAACAAGTAGCCAAAACAGCACGAAATACCTACTCCTTGGAGGTATTTCCCTGAGGCTTCTCGCCCGTTCTCTTCTGACTAGTTGCTATACGCCTTTTCCAACTACCAGTTTATCGACATGGGTCATTTTCTTTCTACGTTTTGATTTTGGTTTTTTGGTACTAAATGAAATAGTGACACAAGACTGTCAGATGTTCATTATTTGGTAGCCTTCATTGTCTCAATTCGTTACGCTATTCAATTGTTTTCTGTCAAATTTTCATTCGTTACGAAATTAAATAGATCTTGAACCTGTTTCTTGTTAAGACTTTACTTGCTTTCTCTCATTACATCACTCAACACCACATTTTTTTGTGGTTAGAGATAAAAGAAGTGTGTGGAAGGCTGGAATTAAGGTGATCATGTTCGTGTACATGTCTTCGTACCACGTTAACTGTGCAACCTTATTCGCCTGCATGTACTGATTGAAAATGGCAAAAAGTAAATAAGAATAACGAAGAAGATGATGATGATTTGTTTGAGCTTAGTCTTGTCAATGAATGTTAAAAATTATTATATAATATAAGAGGTGCGATACATGTCTAAGTTTCTCGAAATCTTTAGTCCTGTTTGTTTTTGTTCTCAAAATTTTTGAAAATATTTTCACATGCTTTTAAAGACAAAAATTTTAAAAACACTCTCAATACAATTCTAAAAAATTATCATTTTTTAAAACAAAAACGTTTTCACATATTTTAAAAATAATACCAAATGCCCCCTTGTTTGCTAATTTTTTTTTTTTTTCCCTTAATGTGCCACTACCTCAAAAATGCAAAGGGCCAGTGGCACTGCCCTTGGGCTGGTGCTCGAATTCCTGACCCCCAAATGGGTGGCCAAACAACGCGAATTGGAGGTTTCTGACGATGACTTGGTTCCGTCATAGTTTGGGGGAGAGCTGGGATTGTGTGGGATGGTTCCATTAGTGGGTTGGGTTGTGTTTCTGGCAATGGTCAGAGGTGGCTAGACTGTGTGTTCAGGGGAACAAGTAGAGAGATGAGATCTTTCTTCATGGAAGTGGAGGCACGTCAATGATTGGTTCACTAGGATTCACAGATGTTCGGACCTTGGTGAGGTGGCTGAGCTACGGTGACAATGGTTTCTTTGGCCGGCAGATAAGGGTGATGGTGGATCTCTCCCTCGTGACTTGCAGTTGGCGCAAACTGCAAGTTAGTGTGCTTTCAGTGGTGTGTTTGGCCTTAGTGCCATTAGCTACTCGATCTAGCTTTTATAGAGGTACGTTTGAAATAGCTATTTGGATGCTTGATTAGTTGTGCGTCTTTTCCTTTTCTTCTTATTAAAACTTGGTACACGTTTTACCCTTAAGCCTTTCATGCTGATGGTTGCCTTTCATGCTGATGGTTTTGGTCTATAGTCAGAGTTGCTGTACATGTCGTGATCGTTTGTGTGTGTTGTACTATCTTCATTTGAAATGCGATTACCATTTTAAAAAATGAAGTCTTGTTAATGAGAATAAAATTACATTTTTCATGCTCCATAGTAACGGGGATAAAATATTCCTAAAAATAAAGGCAAATGCGATATAGGGGGAAAAAGATAGTGGCATTGGACACATGTGATGGAGGGGAAAAAAAAAAATAATAAGAGAGATTCTGTAGTGCATTTTAGATGTTTTGAAGGTTCATGACTTCAACTTAATGGGCAAACAAACTATTAAAATCAAAATGAAAATAGGTTGATAAATCGTTCTTTAAAAGTTTCCTATCAACAATTTTACGCATTCAGTAATTGGAATTCGGCACAGCTCCGAAGGGCAGACACGTAAACTAATAAAAGAGTTGGGAAAAGACAGCCCAAACAGCTCAAAATACTGTTTCATCCTATACACCTGTATATAATTTATAACATCCTAATCCCAGATTATTATATACAACATCGCACTTAACCCCGTATTTACCACCCAAAACCAAATAATTACATCCAAGTAAAATCCGACTGCGAACCCAAACTACGATTAGCTTTTCACCCTCCTTTTCCCTGTAAAAGCGGCGACGTTTTTAACAGTCGACATGGTTACCTTGCCATGCCCAAACGATGTCCTTCAACGCCGGCCTGACGTCCTCATCGCAGAACTTTGCGTACTCCAAGGTGTCGCCGGCCGACTTCGAGAACTCCACGACGGAGACCTCCGGCGCCACCTCGAACACCTCTGCCGTCACTGACAGCCTCCCCTTCCTCCCCTCCGAGATCCCCTGAAGCCTCACCTGAAAGTTCTTCATCTTCACAACCTTATACCTCAGCCCCTTCGCCACGCTCTCCAGCTTTGCCATGATCGCGCTCGCCGAGCACCTGGATGTGAACATCGACCCGGCCTTCCTTTTGCTCTCGAACAGGCTCGACAGGTCGAACCCGGACGACATGGACGAGATCAACTCGAACGCGTTGAAGAACTTCGGGGACGCCGCCACCGTCGTTTTTTCTAGGACGCCGTCGTCGGAAACCGGAGGTAATAATTCCGGGATGGAAAACGCCGATGGCCTCGAGAATCCCTTGCAGAACCAGGGGACGCGCATGATCCCCTGGATCGTGATTCTCCGATCGGGATCGGGGACTAGCAATCTGCAGATCAGCCGCTTCGATTCGGCGGTGAACCAGTTAGGGCACTCGAACTCGGCCTTGAACACCTTCCGATACATCTTCATCAAATTCTCGTCTCGAAACGGGAGAAATCCGGCGAGAAGCACGAACAGTATCACGCCGCAGGACCAGATGTCGGCCTTGGAGCCGTCGTATCCCTTCTTCCTCAGCACCTCCGGCGCCACGTAAGCAGGGGTCCCACACTGGGTGTGGAGGAGGCCGTCGTGACGGAGCTGCTCCGGGAGGGCGGAGAGTCCGAAGTCGGAGATCTTGAGGTCCTCGTTCTCATCGAGGAGGAGATTCTCCGGCTTCAAGTCACGGTGGGAGATGCCCCTGCTATGGCAGAAATCGACGGCGCAGATCAGCTGCTGAAAGTACTTCCTGGCCTGATCCTCCTTCAGCTTCCCCCTAGCGACCTTGGCGAAGAGCTCGCCGCCGCGAACGTACTCCATGACAAAGAAGATCTTGGTCTTGGTCGCCATAACCTCCTTGAGCTCCACCACATTCGGATGGCGAACGATCCTCATGACGGAAATCTCTCTCTGGATCTGATCAATCATGCCTTCTTTCTTCACCTGGTCCTTGCTTATCACCTTAATCGCCACGCTCTCTCCGGACGCCATTTCCTTCCCGTAATAAACCTTGGCGAACGTCCCTTTCCCGAGCAACTTCCCAATCTCATACTTCCCAAACACAACATGCCTTTCTGCACTCTGATAATTCTGATTCTCCTTCATTTTTTTTCTCTCTCCTTCAAGATTCGAATCACACAAAAATCATATCAAGGGAATCCAGGACAAAACAGCAGAGAAACTGAGACTGATTTCTACGGATTCCATAAACAAAAGGCAGAGAATTAGGGAAATGGGAAGATCTTGGTTGGTTTTGGTGATGATTGGAGGAAATAAAAGGTTAAAATTTGAAGGAAGGGTGTCTTGGAGCCATTGGAGCACCTGGTAATGCTTGTGCTGATAGATTTTGAAAGCACACAGAATGTCTTGATTAAAATAAGGTATTATTTTATTGAGTGCAAAATTTTGTATTGAAGAGAGGAATGCGTGGACGCGTGGAGTGAGGGCCCTTCTTGGTGACGAATCTTTATATACAAGAAAAAGTTTAATGCATGGTCTTACAGTTCAGTTTTTGTTGGTTAAGTTCTAACTTTAAGTTGGCTTTATTATTATTAAGTACTTTTGATTGATAAAATAATGTCATATAATAAAACAGGTTAATAATGCATGCTTTTGTTTTAGATATTCAAGCTTATTTTCGAATCACATATATGGAAGCTTATAATGTCTTCAGGGGACAAGACGTCCATTTCATATAAATAGAAATATATAAAAAAAAAGGTAACTCGGAAAAAAAAAAAAACTGATGAATAGGGAAAAATTTTATATACCATATGGGAATGGAGTTGGAGTTCTACACATCCCTTCTAACTCTTTTTTTTTTTTTTTCAAAGCAAAAAGGAATGAAAGGAAACTAAAGACAAGTCTCTCTATGTTTTGGAGGGTCCATACTTCATTATTTATCATTGGCTGAAATGGGTTTAAGTTTGGGTTATTTATCTAATGTGAATAGGAAGAAATAACATACGATAAGATTCTATTTTCAACCGTCGTATTTATACCGAAAACTTGATTTTAATCAAACTCAACCATAAGAAATGTTCTACCGATATATGTCTTCACACAAAAAAAAAAGATCCTTAACTTTAACCTATAACCCATCTTATCTATCGAGTAACTTGATTTTAATCAAATTCAACCATAAGAAATGTTCTACCGATATATGTCTTCACACAAAAAAAAAAAAGATCCTTAACTTTAACCTATAACCCATCTTATCTATCGAGTTTAAGTTTGCAGATCATAATTTAAAAACCCAATTTTCACCAAATTAAGTCTTTTATGTGCTCCAAATAGACAAATGAAACTATTAAAAAAATCCGAAATAAAACAGTAAGCAAAAAAAAAAAAAAAGAAAAAGAAAGAAATACGATTTGACAATTTTCGTCAATCCGTTGAATTACATGTTTAATTTGGTTGGGTTTTGGTTAACGGCAATATTTTTTTTTCTTTTTCCTTCTTTTAATACATTGCATGTCCTGTCTGGTGGTGTAAACATGCTATAGGTTCGAAAAATTATCATATTAATGTTAACGTCACAACAAATGAGCACCTCTTGAAGGTCAATAGGCAATAGCAACACGGTTCCTGACTATATATTTCAATTATTCTACTGCTTTAGGCTCTATTACGGTTTCAAATTAATTATTTTAAGGATATTTACATATAAATATTGGTTTAGGATTAAGTGATTTGATTTTTATTATTATTTCGTTTTCTTCTCCCTATTTGTTATTCTGTATCTTGATTTAGTCAATTATCTTTAAGGAATTGGGATTTGGTGGAATCGTTACATTTTTGTCACTAACAGAAAGAAGAAGACGAGTTCCATTGGACCATTGATAGGTTCATTTACGAGAATTCAAACCTCTTAAGGCCATTTTAAAAAACCAAAAAATAAAAGAAAGAAACAAACAAACAAACTTCTCAAGACCACAAGATCTAGTGGAAAAAACCTACCGAGTACACATGCGGAATTGTATAATGGGAAGCCTCATGCTAATCCATAATCACGAACATGGTCTTCACACTCTATAGTCCCATTCTTGATATGCGCGTTGTTACAATAATACTCAAACAACCATGCAAATCTACAACTTCAAAACTCAATAGAAGAATAGTAGAAAGAAATTCTAAGAAAAAAATTCACGTATCACTTGTTTGTATTTTGGTTATTTAACCATTTATAGCCACGCTTATCATTAAAAAAAGGTAAGTATAAAATATGAAAAGCATCTCGGTTTTTATTTGGTGAAAAGTAAATTACCCGATTCACTTAATCAGTCAAAATATTTGAAATATTCTTTAATATTTTAAAATAATACTTTCCCCTTTTTATAGATTTTAATTCCAAAAAAAACCCAAAGTTGAACTATAGGCCATGCACCATTAGTGGCAACTCGAAGTCCAAGATATAAAAATAATTATGCATGCCTTTTTATTTTTTTTTATTTTTGAATATATGCCTTCTTTTATTTCATTAGACATACCAGCAGATATTGGAATACCTAAAAACTTGGATAAATCCCATGACTCCTACAACTAACTATTTTAAATTTCAAATACATAAATCTAAATATATAAATTCTGAAAATTACTTAAAATAAAATTTAAGAAACAGAACTCATATTGTTCCCTTAATTTTCAAGGTTTTTCCACCCCCTTTTCGAAGGGCCTTATTTTTAAAGTTGTATCTGTCTGTTGTTTAATGGAGTAGCACAAATGATAAAAGAATATTTAATGAAATCTGATAATGGTGGGGATGAATAGTGTGATGTTTTGGTACTTTGAGCATGGACGATCTTCAAAACATATTTTCCATCATATTTGGCCTTAATGTAATACAATGACTTATAGATTGGATTAAAGAGAGCGTATGTGTGAATGTTAAGTGTTGCTAGTGCATGGGACGGGATAGTTTATTCCCCTTTTTTTTTTTGAGGTTTTAAATTAAGTCTCCATTTAAGTTGTTTAATGGAGACCGTAACTGATAAAGTAGTGGATGAATTATTGACATTTTGATGTCTTCAAAAAATTGAATTCCTCAAAAAGAAAAAAAAAAAATCCTATTTGTGGCTCTATTAAATAAACTTACGTCAATCTTTTATTTTTGTTAATTTCGTATTTCTAGCAGGCTCATAATTTGGCTTTTAGTACTGCTTGATTGGTGAAGATATTTTCTTAGTTTATTAGTAAAGTCAATTTGGTTGCCGACTGAAAAAATGTAAATTATAAGAGAGATACTCTTGCAAATTGTAAATTGTATTTTGTTAGACAATATTATAATGTTTGGAACCAAGCTGAACTTGAAGTTTCAACATTAACACCTATTAATGTAGTATATGAGAGCTTTACACCGTAGGCTGTAGCATATAAGAGTTTTACACTATAATATTCCTAAACACAATCTAAAAAAATGGTTTTTAATTATGATTTTTGTACATTATATATTGACTTGATGATAAAACCCTCCTCTACGTCTCACGAAATTTAATTCAATAGTTTTCCAATTGTCACAATCATTTTAATAGCCAAAAAAAACAAAAAAGAAGAGAAAAAAAAAAGTCACGATTAATCGTTTTGAATTCCGACAAACGTGGATGCATATTTTTTTATTCAAAAGGAATATCGACGACTTTTGTGCCTAAGCAAAGCTAGCTAGCTAAATATAGCATTTGAATATTCATACGCTCGCATACAGTTAGGCGTATTTATTTGTTTTTTGTTAGGCAGCATGATGGTACGTATAAGGTTCTTCTTCTTCTTCTTCTTATTCTTCTTCTTTTTGGTTTTTTTTTTTTTTCGAAATCACTTTTTATATCTATTTTTGATCAATTTGTTATTAAAGAGACTACTCACAAAATGGTTTTAAAGTGGCTGCAAATACGTAGTCAATGCATATATATTCTATTTCTGCTGCACCAGAAACAGATGCCTTCGATTTTTTTTTTTTAAAGATGCGTCCAATTATGAGGTTGAAATCCCCTAAGAAAACTGCGAAACTAAAAATAAATAAAATAAATAAAATTCTTGGGAACTGAGAGATTAACTAAAAAAATAAAAATTGCATGGTAGGGTATAAAAAGAATATTCTATTAATAGAATGATTTAATTTATGATCATCAAACATGTATCAAATTTTGTTAGTTTTGTACATATATTTTTCTTATTTTTTTTTTTGATCATATTTAATGTGAACAGGCACATAGGCAGAAAGCTTCAAAACTTGAATGAGGGTTTCTTTCTCAATTTCTTTCTCTTTTTTTTAAGGAAATTGAATGAAACTTTCTAGTGGCCTCATTACAGTTCATACCTTAACCGGCAAGTAGTTCTTCATTCTGGACCCCTGATTCTTCAAATGGTGTGGGTCATTTTTCCCTATCAAGTTCAAGATATATACAAAAGCGTTCCATGTTTTTTTGCCCTAGAAAGACTATATTCATATCTTTGTCCAATAATTCAGAAAACTCCATAACTAGGAGAGTTATCAGATCAACTTCAATTATTCAATTTTGTACCGTTTGAAAGTATACAATGAATGACTTGCGGGTCCCATAAATCTTGGCTGGTGCAGGGCATGGCAAGCAGACATGCTTTCTTTGAAAGAGTAAAGCACCAAACACTTCTTTTTCAAGCAACACCAATAACTATGTTTAAGCAATTGCTTTAGCCATAGTTATCTCCACTTGTCTGTCTAATTAGAAAGCCATGCATAATAGAGTACAAACGCACTCGAAACTAATAAGTGAAGACATAGCACACGTTTGTAACTACAATTTAAAAAAAAAAATGTTTTCAACAGTTTTTCATACACACACACACACAAAAGATCATTAGCTCGAAAAGAGAAAATTAAATCGAGGCTTTCAAAATCAATGACCCCACTTTCCATTTAAAAAATATCTGTCTCTATTATGTTATTTCTTTTAATTATATTTAATTCTCTCTCTCACTCTTTCACCATAGATTTTTTTTTTTTTTTTCCGTGGGGGTTTAAATTATCTCTCAAGCAAGGTATTCATGATTTTACGTTGAAAAGTTCTACTCTGTAGACCATCGAAGGACATTTTTTATGCATAAATGGAGGGACCTCAATCATCATTACGGTTTGATTTTGTAATTTCATCGTTTGAGATTTAACATACTATGAGCCATTGATTCATCTCACATCATTAGTTCAACGAGACTTACTATGTATTTTCATGTGAATTAGACCCTTATGACAATTTAACTAACTCAATTATAGTAAGGAAAAAATTAAAAAGAGCCAACAGGAAAGCTTAAAAAACTAACATTTATAGAGAGAGAAATAGAGAGAACGAGAAAAGGAAAGTTAAAGTGAGAGGGTTGAGGCTAGCATACAAGCAGGTCGTTGGTTTGTTGGCCTCCGATCTTCGTTCGGAGCATTATCATAGGCCGATCTTCATCGTGTTGGGATTTGTGCCATTAGGAGAGATAAGCTTCGCTCAAGTTGGAGGTCGAGCGTAGAGTTGGGAGAAAGTTGTGCTTCACCGCCGATCTGGTCTTAGGGCTGGGGAAAGAGGGGTCGCAGTTGCGTGTGGCTATTGTGGGAGGCTCGAATCTTCTCTAGGTCTAGGCTGGGTTGGAGGGGCAAGGAAGGGTGCTCGGCTGCTTGGGTTTGTAGCAGCTTAGGCAGGCTTGGCCGTCGTCCATCTAGCGCCAATGTTGAGGGGCTTGGTCGTGGTTGGCGTTGGGTTCGTGCCGCCAATTGAGGGTGGCCTGCAGCAGTTGTGGCCTTGCCATGGGAATGGTCGAAGAGGGTGCCAAAGGGTTTGCCAAAGTGGGACTGTGGGTGCTCTTTGGCAAGCAGATGGCTGGAGTTGGGATGTGGTGGCTTCTAGGGGGCTAGTGTTGAGGAGTCTCAGATTCACAGATTGCAGCAGAGATTGCATTCTGGACTTATGTTTTATGTTTTATTTGTATTCTAGGTCTGTTATAATAAGGGCAGTGGTTTCCCCACTTGTCATCTAGGTTGTGTTTGTTGGCTTTGTGTTGTTATTTCAAGTATAGAGGATGGTTTCGCTATGCCTCTTGGTTGGTTGAGTGGTGTCCTAAGTCGAGATGAGGTACAGGTGTGGCCATTCTCTGTGGTTGTTAGAATCATTGTTAGTAGGAGTGTAGCTTTGTATAGGGTTAGGGATTCTTTTAGCTCTGACGATTAGAGTTTGGATTTCTGAGTAGGTTCTTTAAGTCAATGCATATATGCATTTCTAGGTCTTCCGACCTTTGGCTGTACCTTGGCTTGTTTTGGTTAATTTTAATAATTTTTTTCCTCCGATTGAAGGCCTTATCTACCTAAAAAAAACTCAATTATAGTTAGTTCTAATGATGATACTAGAATATTTATAAGGGATAAATTTATGGATAGTCCCTGAACTCTTTTCTCTCTCTAGAATTAATCTATATAATTAATTTTGTCTCATAAATAGTCTATGAACTCAAAAAGTATCTCATGAATGGTCCCTCTATTAAATTTGGAAGAAAAAAGTAAACTTTTTCATATAAATGATCCCTGAACTATCTTCTCTCTATGTAAATAGTCTTTGTTGTAAAATTTATACTATATTTCCTCCCTAAACTAAAAAACATATGCTAAAATTAGTTATATTGTTAAATAAATATATAAAAAACATTAAATAAACAAACTTGTACCAAATTTGCAATCCCTAAACTAACAAAATATGCCAAATTAATTTCTTTGTTACACATATGTAATACGTTTTTATCTACTTATTTGAATATATAACTTTGATAGTTTTTTCTGAGATGAGCATATTTTACCAACCATGTTAATACATATCTTCAAATTATTTTTATATCTCATATAATAGATTTAAAAATTTATAAATATTTTTGTATTATACCTATTTTAACCAATTTATATTCCTATGGATTTATCAATTTTGTTTTTGTCTTGTTTTTTGTTTTATTTTCTTAGTAAAATATTAAATTCCTATGAAAGTCAAAACTACCAACAAATTGTTTTTTTTTTTTAAATAAACAAAACAAAACAAAACTTTGATACACAACCCATACAAAATTCAACTAAGACAACACTCGTATATACATTGACTACTCGTTTTGAAAATTTTTAATACCAAATTAAGGAACAAAACTTCTCTAATATACTAAAATATGTCATTATTATTTTTTTAACATTGTTTTATGCACTGTAATAAGAAAAAAAAGCAATATTTTTATTAACGGTTATTCATGTATTTAATAAGTGTAAGTAGAATCATTTTTTTCTTTTTGGTTTAGGGACTACACATCTAATTCAATTTCGTATATTCAATGTATTCTATATATTTATTTAACAATATAACTAATTTTAGCGTGTAATATTTTTAAGTTTAGGGACTAAATATAGTACAAGTTTTAGTATAATGACTATTTATAGGGAGAAAAAGTAATTCATAGACCATTTATGAGACAAAGTTAATTTTTATATCCACAATTTAACCAAAAGATTATTTATAAGACACTTTCTGAGTTCAGCGATTATTTATGAGACAAAATTGATTTTATAAATTAATTTTAAATAGAAAAAAGAGTTTAATGACTATGCATGAATTTAATCCTATTTATAATATATGATCAAAAAACATTACGAAGCATACACCGAAACGGTATCAAAAGAGTGTTCATATATATAATACAGCTATTCCTAACTTGTAAATGGCCTCTATTCCGTGGAATAACTTAAAAAAACAAAGACTCGCTCTCTCCGACATCTAAAATTAAAGAAAGTTAATTAGCTAACACAGGATCTTCAGGTGAAAAGAAAATAGCTAAACTAGAAAATCAATTACAATATGCATTTTTTTGGCAATATACTATAATACACAAGGAAATTAATTTTCTTATAACTTAGATTTTTAATGCATGCATAGGGACTAGATAAGCTGGCTATATGTCCTACTTGTTGCTAATTTAATAGTTTTGGAAAAGAAGAAACAAACAAATATGAAACGACAATTGCAGATATAGCGATTTAGATGAGCTTAATTATAATGCAGCTAATTGTTAGAAAAATCATAAATGATTACATATGAAACTTTGACAAATACATCATATTTTTTTTTTTTAAAAAATACTTCTTTATTCCTGGATAATATATTCTGTTATTTATAACTATACACAAAAACGATATTAATGCATGCTTTCACTTTATATACACGTTGTCCAAATTATATGTTGCGTAAAAAAATAAATAATAATAATAATAATAATAATAATAATAATAATGTCCTAAATAACTGAATATACTTATTATGATCCATGTACATGGGATATATACATAGTTCACAAAGATGATAATCTCACTTATAATGAGCGGCTGGATTTCCTACAAGAATATTCTGTTAATCTTACCTTTCATAAGCAATTCTATTATTCTCTTAAGACTTGTTAAACACACCGTATTATATTATATTATATTACATTTTCTATATATAATACAATACAATATAATGCAATATGGTGTGCCAAACATGCTCTTATACATGCGTAATTAGCCAAATGTCGTTTTGACTTTCAGTAAAAAAAAAAAAAAACTAATTTCCCGTTTTATCTTTAATCAATTAATTACTAGTTGTTGCGACTCTTATGAGGAGGACTCTTTAATTTTGTCATTTAATAGAAGCATCAATTTACTCTTTGAGAAATGAAAATAACAATTTTATCCGAATGCATACTTTTGTTTTTAAACTTATTCTAAAAGAACTTTAAACTCCCTTCAAAAAAAACTTCAAACTTAACATTACGTTCACGATTATAGTTTAACACGAATATAATTAAATACTGCATATATATTATCCAACTGCACGGTTAATTTTTCTTCTGACAATTATTGGTTTCCCTTAAGCCGTCATGGAAACTTGGTAAGGGTACCAAAACACATTATTCATAGAAACACATGGCAAAAAGTGGAACTAATTAATCTTAATATTAGTCTGATAAAGTATGGTTTTCCGTCCTTAATTTACTACCAAAATTTTGGTGTATGAAGCTGACCCATTGCCTAACGACAAATATAGATATAATGTTTTCTTGTTTGTTTATTTATTGATTTCCTTTTTGGCAGGCGAAGGTCTGCCAGCTAATATACGATCAGTAATTAATTTCAGTATCATTTTGATGTAGAGTCGTTAGAACCACTGGAGAGAAAAAGAAACATAACATTAGTTTTAAAAGGAAAGAAAAAGAAATATAAAGGGGTAGGAAGAGAAAAGAAAGTTATGCATTAATTATTGGGGAAAAAAAGCATAAAGGAAAAAAGCATGAAGAAACACAAAAGTATATGTTTTCAAGGTAAGAAATGCAAATTATTTTTTTTTTATCATCAAATACAAAATATTTCTTGCCATATAGTGGTAACGTGTTTAGCATGGCCTCTCAATGCTGCTTTTGACTTTATAGCCGTTCATTTGCAGTGTGCTTGGTAGAATGAAGAGATAGAGGGAGGAGAGAGTCTCAATTCAGTGTTTGAAAAGAGAATAGAAAACGAGAGGAGAGATAGAGGGGGAAGGTTTTCGTCCGGACTAATCATTTTAGATCATTATTCTATTGGTGAAATGATGCAACAAATCTATCCAACTTAAGTAAAAAAGACTATATCACACCTTAAAATAAATTATCAAAAACTATCAAAATAGCCAATTTAATAATTAAGCATACAACCATCATCAGCCCTTTTAGCTGTTGGTCGCTGATCACTTGCGACCTCGCATCTTGCCGTTCGAGCACCTCTAAAGCAACATCAGTGCGAACAGCGACAAGGACAGCTGTAGGTGACTTGCAAACGGAGATCGATGGTTGCACCATCGTGGAATGACCTCATCAATGAAGACAACATCTATAGGAGCTAGTGTTAACATCGGTGACGAGATTTGCCTCAATTTTTGGAGCTGTTTTGTCTTCAACTGTGTCGATGAACTTCTGCAATATTGGAGCTTCGGTGGTCTTTTAATCTTTGTTGTCGAGAGGGGAGGGGAGGAAGAGAGAGACGAGGCAGGGGAAAAAGGAAAATAAAATAGCCCTATTTTTTAGCTAATAATTAGGTTTTAGATATCTTTATCTGTTAAAAGTGTTGTGGATCAAAAAAATATTAGTGATTTAAAGAAAATGTTATACTAATTAATTTTATCTTAAAAAAATTATATGTTGTGCTATACATTTAAAATTTATATTTATTATACCATGTTTTAAAAAGTTGTACAACATTTTAACTTATCATATTTTAATTTATATTATATGTTTAAGTTTTCATATTTAACTATGTTAGTTTTCAAAAGATCACAGAAAGATCCTTTGCTCTTATCTCAATTAACGGGCTGTGCTGCCGTATAATCTTGGGCCTTATCCTAAACTCTCTGTGGACTTTCCAGGTCCTCAAGCCCAATTTCCCGAAAGAGATAGAGAGAGTATTAGAGAGAGATTCTCATGTTCGAAGAGTAGAGAAGAGAATAGCGCGACGCCAGGAAGAAGAAGGCGAAGACTTGTCTGCAGATTTTGAGATTTACAGAGAGAGAGGCGCTGGATTTTGAGCAATGGACGAAGAGAAAGTTCTGAAATTCGTCTCAGCCTACCTGAAGAAGAAAGGCTTCAAACAAACTGAGCACGCATTCCAAGAGGAGCTTCAACATGCCAAGTCCACCACCAACAACTCTTCCTCGTCCCCAATCTCCTCCAATTCCCAATTCGACCCCGATATCGCCAAACAGATTCTCTCCTTCGCCGAGTAACTTGTTTATCTCCTCTTTCCCACTCGATTTCATCATCTTCTTGTTTCTTCTTTTCTCTACTCTTTCTGTTTTTTCTTCACTTGATTCTGTATGTATTTGTGCATTTCTTTTTCGAATTTAGACGTGGTTTTTAGGTTATATTTATTTTTTGAGGCATTAAAGTGTATATAAGTTGATTTCACTGGATTTGGCTGCTTAAATGAATAGTCTTTTGGAAATTTTGTAAGGCATTGTTGAGTTTAGGTCAGAAGTAGGGTTTTTGAGCTCTTACCGGTACGAAGATAAGAAGTAGGGTTAATAGTATCTATGTCATGTAAAAGGAGTCTTAATTAGCATTTTATTTTTTGAATTTTAGTCTGGTATTTTGATGTCTCATAAGTTAGAACAAAATTAAGATCTTTACAAAATGTATTTACTTCATGTTTTAATTCTTTCATATAAAACAATGTCCATTCATATGATTATTTTTTGTTTTCCAGATCGGTTAATGGTCCTGCGCGGTATCAGGATGGTTATAGCAAGTTGAGGTCATGGACTTATAGTTCTCTGGATTTGTACAAGGTAACTAATTCTTTGAGTTTTTCTTTGTTTGTCCTTTCAACACAATTTTAGTTACCTGTTTTAAGCAGCCTTTTTTTTTTCTTTAATTGCAGAATGAGTTACTTCGTGTTCTATATCCAGTTTTTATCCATTGTTTCATGGACCTAGTTGCAAATGGTCATCTTCAAGAAGGTATTGTTTGATCTTCACGCCCTTTTGTTGAGGGACACACATTTTTTTTATTGCTTGTTTTCATAGTTTTCTATAGTTGCAAAACTTTTTTTTGGTGACTGATTTCACAGTTCCATATTTATGAATTGGTATCTCCAGCTCGAGCCTTCTTCAGTAGCTTTCGCGAAGACCATGAAATGATGCACCTACGGGACCTCCAGAAGTTGGAAGGAGTTCTCTCTCCATCTCATCTGGAGGTCAATTACTGTCCAAATGCTCATTGTTTGCATTCATATATCCGGTCTTAAAAATTTTGAAGCCTTGTGAATAAGTCCTTTGCTGTTTCTTTTACAGGAGATGGAATTTGCTCATTCTCTTAGACAGAGCAAAGTCAACATAAAGATGTGTCAGGTAGAAATTTTGGTTCTTTTTTGAATATATTCTGGTAGTCGGGTACAAGTATTTTACACATATCCTGGAGTAGAGTGTTGATTGTTTGATGCTTGTTATAGCGGTTGGATTAGATAGATGCACGTAATGTAAACAACCAAAACTTATTATCTGTTGTCTTGTCAGTATTCCTATGAGCTTCTACTGCAATTTCTACATAAGACCCAATCCACTACTATACTTGGGATTATCAATGAACATATCAACTTTCAAGGTATATCTTTCTGACTTTTGCTTACTGCTTATATATTTTTCCTTCAATACTTGTTGGTTCCACTTAATGCAATATATATGCATGAATATTTGTTTGCAGTTTATTCTGGACAGCCCAGTTCAATTTCAGATGATACCGAGGTTGTGACACTGACTGGGAGCAGCCAGGACGCAATCAATCAGATCAATCAGAAGGAAGTACACTGGGGAGTGAGTTGACAAAGCTACTACCAATTGTCTAAATATTAGTGTTTGTGAGTTTTATTCATTATTGGAATGTTGAAATGGAAAAGACCTCTAGTTTCTCTATCTATAATTCGAGAGCCTTAAAAGTAAACTTTTTCTCTATCTATAATTCAAGAGCCTTAAAAGTAAACTTTCTTCTTCAACTTGCCTTACCTACCCTCCATCCTTTATTTTAGCATCTATTTCGTGCTTTTCCTTCTCAAATTTTTCGGTGCATGTTTGTTTGTGCTGAGGAAATTTTTGGTTGCTATATTTTTGTAGTTGCTAGAAGATTCCTTGGAAGAACGCCTGGAAAAGACTGGGGGTTTGGCTTCAGATTCTGAAAAGGCAGAAGGAGAAAACAAAGAGCCGGACTGGGACGACAGTAAGGTGCAAATGTTCTTCAATTGCTCTCACCTCTTATGACTGCATAACAGGATTACTTAAGGCCCTATGTAATTGTTTAGTTGTTCCATATCAATATGACATCCATTCTTTGATGCTGTAGACATCTGGATGCTTATCATTAAATGTTGTCTTCCAGAAAAGATCAATGGAAGGAGGAAAGCAGGGTGCTTCAATTAAAAAGTTAAAAAAAGACAAGGCTGTTGGTGCAGCTGGGAAACCCACACGTCCTGAGACAAACACTGTAGCCATGGCACCCAGAGTCAAACCAGAGCTTGCTTTGCCTACAATGTATTTCCTGACATCTCTCTCTCTCTCTCTCTCTCTCTCTCCCTCTCCCTCCATCTTTAACGTAGGATGGGGCTATTATAAGAATTGTGTTGCATATAAATGGCTTTTAGGTAACATTTTAACCTGGTTTGATGGTGTCAAGGAAGTGAGTGTAAACAAGCCAAGATAAATTAAACTATATAGTGTGGATTTTTTTTACTAGTTAGGCCTTGTGGATTTAGTTGCAGTTTTTCTGCAAGAGAGCGACAATTTTTGTTCTAGAAAAAAAAATTATAGTGGAATAGTTCTGGCTAGGTTATTAATTGATTAATCTTCGTTCTCTTTTTGCTGCTTCAGTCCAACAGAGGTTGAACAGTCTATACTTGACGACTTGAGAAATCGGGTACAGCTGAGCAGTGTTGCATTGCCATCTGTTAGTTTGTATACGTTTATCAACACACATAATGGGTAACGTTTTAAAATTTTTTCCCAGTGCTATATTTTAGAATTGAAGTTTCATTTCCCCCTCTATTGCTTATCTCTATCTTATTCTCTTTTTAGATTAAACTGTTCATCTATATCCAATGACGGATCTTTGGTTGCTGCTGGATTTTCTGACTCATCATTAAAGGTTTCTTATATGCTCTAACAATTGTCCCCGTTTATCTCTTCATTCTTCAATATTTTTTAATTCTGGAACAACTTTCTGCACAGGTTTGGGATATGGCAAAGCTTGGGCAACAATCTGTTGACTGTAAGTCCTACATTTTCTTCCAATGTGCTTCTGGGAAATGTGTCGTTTGTTAAAAAAAAAATCTCAACTTTTGGAATTTATTTAAGGGGTATTGAGGCATACCTATAGGCTTCAAAAATATTGAAAAGCGGTTTCTTCCATTTCTTTGAGCTCAAGTGCAAACTATTTGCTTCTTGTTGAATTTTTATATCATGGGGGGAAAAGCTAGTTACGCATGATAATATTGCTTTGTACTACGTGGATTTGTTAGTGTCAGGTTTCCCTCATGGTAAATATTCTTGTCAAAGCCTAATTTAACTAGCAATATTTGTGGCCTCAGCTCTTTTGCAGGGTGACGGTGAGACAACCCCAAATGAACTTGGTTCAACTGGAGGAAAAAGATCCTATACGTTGTTTCAGGGTCATTCAGGACCAGTTTATTCAGCTACTTTTAGTCCTTTAGGCGATTTTATACTTTCGTCTTCAGCAGATTCAACAGGTACGTTGTAACTAATTTTTTCAACTCTCCTTTTCCTTCTCTCCCACCAGCACCAACACTACGTCTTGTTCATTGTATATTCTATTAATCTTCATTAACTGCTTTATGAAAGAATTACATTGCTTGCTTGCAGTTCGGTTATGGAGCACTAAACTAAATGCAAATCTTGTTTGCTACAAGGGTCATAATTACCCTGTATGGGATGTTCAGGTATGCCTCTTGCTCATCTGAACCAAAGGTTGTTTTAATCTGCATTTTTGCATTAGATACTTTGCTCTCGACTGAGTTAAGGATTGTAGTTATTTCATTGTCCAAACACGTTGATCTTGTCTCACGAGGCCATTTGGTTGAGGCATATTGACGAGTAGTCTGTCTTCTATTTCTGCTGTTGGTTCTTGAAGTATTTTAGTTGCCAATAACGATTTGCATGCCTAATTTGCCCTCTTCTCTCTCTCTCTTTGTGGTGTAAAAGCATCTTTATAACTTGATTCTGAATTTCTGAGGGTGGGTGATTTGAAATGCTTAGTGCTATTGCTTTCTGTTTCTTTTTCTCTGATTTTTTTCTTTCCCTGTTTATGTCCTCTCCCGTTCACATACCTATTACTGATTAGGCATCTTTTCGGCTTAGTTTACTATTTTTCTAACATTTTCACGTTCATTGATTATGATTTCTTTGTGCAGTATAGTCCGGTTGGACACTATTTTGCTAGTGCGTCACATGACCGGACAGCGCGAATTTGGTCTATGGACAGAATACAGCCTTTACGAATATTGGCAGGGCATTTATCTGATGTTGATGTCAGTCTCTCTCTCTCTCTCTCTCTCTCTCTGTGTCTCAAAATACAAGCACAGGCTTACACACACACATATAATCTGTCTTTGGGGAGGATAGTTCAATGGATTACTACTACTTTTAATTAACTGAGAAAGCGAGATTCTTCTTTTTACTACTTAAATGTTGTCAAGGGACTAGTACTTGTTTTTCCCTCCGGAACATCTCATGTAGGATCTCTGTTCAAATTCTGCTCTCATCGTAACAGTGTGTTCAATGGCATGCCAACTGTAACTACGTTGCTACTGGATCTAGCGACAAAACGGTTCGACTGTGGGATGTCCAGAGTGGGGAGTGCGTCAGAATATTCATTGGTCACAGGAGCATGATTTTGTCTTTGGCAATGTCACCAGATGGTCGCTACATGGCTTCCGGTGATGAAGACGGTGCAATCATGATGTGGGATCTTTCAACTGGCCGATGCGTTACGCCTTTGATGGGACACACCTCATCGGTCTGGACGCTTGCTTTCAGGTGGATAGTCTTTCTGTGTCCCATTATCATTATTTTGCAATCAGAGATAGGATAATACATTAATTTGGATGACCTATAACAATAAATAAATGGCAGTTGTGAAGGCTCGCTTCTTGCATCTGGGTCTGCTGATTGCACCGTAAAATTATGGGATGTAACTACAAGTACAAAGGTGCCAAGGACCGAGGACAAGTAAGTTATTTCTTTTGAGTAAATTTTCTGGAAGTTTTTCTGCTTAATGAAGATTTACTGAGGAGGTCTACTTTGATCAGCAAAAGTGGGAATACAAGTAGACTCAGGTCATTGAAAACTCTACCAACGAAGTCTACTCCCGTCTATAGTTTGCGAGTAAGTACTTTCGGAACAGCTTAATCTTAACTGTTAAATTTATTTTATTATTATTTTTTTGTATGACGCTTTTATCTGATTTGGGTGCAGTTTTCTCGGAGGAATCTTTTATTTGCAGCTGGTGTTCTATCGAAGTAGTTCTATGTATTTTCTGATCTCTGCTATCACCAAAATACTAGAGAGGAGAAAAAAAGGCGGGTAGGCTTCAAGATATGTGTAAAACTTTTTATGTATTTTTACACTTCTGTTGACTGCAATGGGCATTCGAACGTTTTTTAATATTTGAATTGGAAGCATAAATCTCTCACCGAGGGAGGGGCAAATTCGACTCGAAAAAGGATTTATTTTATAAGGATTACTCAGCAATTAGCCTAATTTTTTTTGAGGTTTAATATAGTTTCACTGGCAATGAACAAGAAATCAAGAGACAACTGAATTGCCACCTAAATAAATTTATAACTCGGACCGTTACAGTAGTGTGGATAAAGGCATACCATTTTATCGACACTCGAGCTAAAATTTGGCTGTTGTTGCTGATTGATTCATGGATGTATGCTTAAAAATTACCACCTGTAAAAATGTTCCCGACACTTCTTCTTATACATCAGTGTCAAATACAACATATGAGATATGTACTTTATATATGTATATGTGTATATATATATATATATATTTACAAAATATAAACACGCATGGGATGGTATAAGAATGAAATAAGGCCTGGGTTTAAGAAGACGCAGATTGGATCATACACATTAGATGAAAGATGAAAAGAAGACTCAGAATCGTTTACATGTCCAACGTACCCAAACGACAGACATCCAACGGAAATTTCAACTGGAGTTGCTAGTGTCAGCCTACTTTGATACAATGTTTAAAAGCTTTCTATAATATTATGTAGAAATTTTTTTTCCCTGTCCCATGGAGTTATAACCCTACTTTTTATAAAATTGTAGACGCTAATCATAAAACTGTAAGCGTTAGTCTATATAGTGTACTTTTATGGTGAGATTTATTATTTAGTTAGTAACGGGATTATAACTCATAAGATTAAGTAAGATCTTAAGATTTAAATTGCTCTATTATATAAGGTGTATTATATTGTCGTGATATAATGTTTGGTTTTATTAAAATAATATAATAACAACCTGATGCAATGTTAAGCATACTTTTATATTGTACTACATCGTATTCTTTCCCCTGAACGGACCTTGATCTCAACTACGACGTCGCAGCTCGACCCTCGTCAACCACCTACCTTGAACACCATCCTATTTTGGTCCTAAACCCGACCTCTGACCTCAACACAAGTTTTGACGCTCATCCACACTCCAATAACAACCACCCCATACAAAACAAAACAATACTGAAGACCAAAAATAAATTGTACCATGTAATACAACATAAATCATTAAAATAATCCGTATTGAACTGTATAATAAATTGTACCATGTAATACAACATAAATCATTAAAATAATCCGTATCAAACTTATACAGATCAATGATCATACCACTATCCAGTGTCCACCAAACATATCATTAAAATTTTAACTTGGCCTGATATGTCCTTCGCGCGCGCTTAGTCAATTCAGTAGTACAATCCAGTAGTACACATCTTATGTCAAGGGCGTTACAGGAGTACATTGACTAGTTAAATAGACAAACTGGTAGGCGTACATAAAGTCATAACATGATTTGAGTTATTGCCAGTGTCATCTGGTGTACTCTTTTTTTGTACTTGGAGCCCTTTGTAAAATAGAGAGAACAATGGAACAAAACAAGGCAAAAGTCAGAAACATCAAACGTTGGAAACGACGTAAAAGCCTCCTCAACAGGAATATGCAAAGTGACTTCCCTCCACAAAAGGGCATGCTCTTGGACACAAACCCCTTCGCACCGGTTGATTAAAGGCCATCCTACAAGCACTATCCACACATGATCAGTGAAACATAATAGAAAGAGAGCAAAGGTCGGAAAATATGACTCAACTTCCCAGCAAAAGAAGTAGAATATCCTCTATATGTCACCAACATCAAATCCTGAAAATAACAATCCTCACGGGGATATTAGGGGGGGAAAAAACAACAAAGAAGATACAGGAGAATACAAGTCCACGTGATACAACTGACTTTGAATTCAATCAGATAATTGGTAGGATCCCAATTTGTGCTATTTCGGTGCTATAAGAAACATTTGTGCATTGATAAAAAATAAAAAATAAAAAAGTTGCCTGCATGCTGTCCAGTTCCACAATCTTTTATACATTGCAGAGATCAAAATGGTATGGGGGACAAAACTACAAAAGGAAAGGAGCGAAACTACAAAATGGTGAGAATACTAGAGAACAGACTTCGTCAGCTTTTATATCGTCTTTGCTTGGCTTTAAATTAATTAGTGTGGATCGATCATTTATCATCCACTGATGGAGATAAACGATTTAAATAAGGAAGAATCCAGTATTTAAAAAATGTACTTGCCTAAAAAGAAAACGTGTGATAAATGAACATAATTTGGTACTTACGACCACCTATATTTCATGTATCTTCCACATAGTACTGCAATTGAACAGGTTAACAATATCACCAGGATAGGATCTTCTGCAAATCTAACCAATTGAAGAAACTGCATCAACACTTCCACCTAATTCATTACTTTTCCTTCAATTTTCTTCTCCAGGTGGGAAATGAGCTAAAAACATCTAGCAGAACTAAAATATAGAGAAAATTAAAAGAAAAATTGCAATTACATGAAGCACTTGCCGCAAGTTTATTCTCTCTTATTCATCTTCTTCTTTTTGTGTCTCGCTGGGACGGGGAAAGGCCAGACATTAAGCTCGTTACTTTGAGCGATTCCAAGATTTAAGCTTTAACCTGTAAAACAAGTGTCTAACTTTGCCTGCGACAATTATTAACGGGAGATCAACCCATTTTTCTTGGCCTCCAAAACTCCATCTGGTTCAAAGGATCAACTATTGGTCATTCTAATTGTCAAAAGATAAATTGTGACATATTCTTTAAAGAACTGCCCTATCAAGATCACCGCTTATCTACCCAAAAAAAAATACTGCCCTATCAATAAGCTCATTAGTTGTTCTCAGCACATGAACCAACTCCAAAAACTTTGAGGCTGTGATATTTGCCTTTGCAAGTCTTTATGAATCCGTGTGTTTTAGGTGTATCCTTCTCTATCCTTCTATAGTTCTACGTTTTTTTCATATACTAGTTAAGGACCATGGCTTTAACATTTTTAAGTAGTATATTAATTCATCAAAAAGTTGAAAAAGTTCCCCTATAAAAAAGTTTCTACATTGATGTCTTAAAACTGTATTTACAGTTAAAAGTTACCAGACAGCTACAGTTATGCCAATTAATTAATTCCAATATCAATTATACTTATAGTGGACTTCGAGGAGTACCAACTATTACACATTGTCTTGATCACAGACATGAAGGATCGCCTATTACAATCTGCACCGAGCCCGAAGAGTTGCATATCATTGTTAGGCTCGGGCCTGCATTCATTAGCATTGTTTTCTTTGAGAATCATTGATAAACCCTAACCAAGAAAAAATATAGGAAAGCAATTAAGAGAACACAATTTGCAAGAGCATTACAAGTAGAATCATTAAGCTAGCTCTATAAAATTTAATCACTGAAATCTGCAATTTATAGTTCATAAGCGCTATTCTCAATTCCTAATTACAATTCAGTTTTACAAGCTAGTAGCAAAGAGTAAACAGTGAGTATTAGAATTAAAAAAAAAAGCAACCACCTTTTTTTTTGCTGGTACATGATTTTTACCAATCCCTGGTGAGAACCTGAGATATAGAGAACAAGAAAACTGTTGGAAAGTCAAATAAAATCCCACGTTTGTGAGAGCATTAGTTGGCAGAATAGTCTTAGTTTCCCTTTCTTGTTTGTTCAGTTGCCTTATGTTAGGGAGTTTGTTTTTTCCTGATTTCTAGGATTTCCTTATTCCCTTTAGTTTCCATATTTAGGAGATTTGGTTATTGTAATCTATAATGAGTTGTAATCTCCGATTATGATGTATAAGAGAGAATCAACATTTTCTATCTTTCTCTGGTTTTATGGCATTAGAGCTGGTCGTTCGACTGGTGTAAAGACACCATGTTGTCTATGGGGGAATCAACCAAGACACCAACTATTGTGAAACCTCTATTGTCTATCACTTCTAGTCATCCGAAAAATCCGTCTATCCAAATAACCACATACAAACTCAATGGAAGTAATTTCAGAGAATGGTACCAATCTGTCTTGCTTGTGATTAAAGGCAGAGGAAAAATGGGCTATCTTACTAGAGCAATGCCTGCACCAAACTCGACCAATCACAGCATTTGGGAGGCGGAGAATTCGTTTGTGATGGCTTGCTTGATCAACTTGATGGAGCCAAAGATTGAACACTTGTACCTATTTTACTAGACGGCAAAAGAAGTATGGGATGCCGTGAGGGAGATGTATTCAGAAATGGAGAATATTTCACAAAGGTTTAGGTTCGTTCCAACATCTAAAATACTAGACAGGGTACATTGTCTGTCACTGAATATTTCAACAACCTTTTTGAGCTGTGGCAAGAAATAGATTTATTTCATAATATTTCTTCGAAACATTCCGATGATGGAGTCCAATACAGCAAGATGGTGGAGAACAATCAGACCTTTGATTTCTTACAAGGTCTAAATCAAGATCTCGACGAAGTACATGGACGTATACTTGGCACAAAGGCTCCCTCATTAAAGAGGCATGTGCTGAAGTCAAACGTGAGGAAACAAGAAGGAAGGTGATGTCTTCATCCTCACAAATCTTAGTGATAGAGACAGCAACCCAAGGATCTGGCCATTGCATGAATTCAAAGGCATCTTTTAGGAAAGATAAGCAAGTGTGGTGTGAGCACTGTAAGAAGCCGTATCACACCAAGGATACTTGCTGGGATCTCCATGGAAAGCCCACTGATTGGAAGCCAAAAAGTTGGAGAAGAAATAACAAGAATGCTTATGTGGCCGAGACAACAACCACTGTAGCACCTCAAGCATTCATTGCTGAAGAGATGGAGGCTCTTCAAAGACTAATGAGTTCTTTGTTTGCTACAAAGGAGTCTGGTTCTATGTAATCGAGCTCTATAGATCCTATAGCTTGGCAACTCACGGAGGTATTTTCTCATTCTTATCACACAAAGGTCCACATAATACCTGGATCGTGGATACAAATGCCTCTGATCATATGACCAGTTCATGCACAGGGTTTAGCAGCTATAAACCTTGTAGAGAAAATATTAGTATTATTGTAGCTGATGAATCTTTATGTACAGCGCAGGGAGAGGAGATATGGAAGTTAATGGATTAAAGTTGAAATCAGTTCTTCATGTTCCTAATCTAAAGTGTAAGTTGCTTTCAATTAGTAAAATAACCAAAGATTTGAATTGTTCCATAACCTTTCTTCCTTCTTCTTGTACATTTTAGGATTTGTCATCGCATAGGACAATTAGGAATGCTAAGAAGCGAAGTGGCCTCTATTATTTATCGGGTGTTGGCTCTTCTTCAAGTCCAAAGTCATCTACTATTTTTTCATTATTTTCTAACTCCAATGTTCAGTTGTGGCATATTGGGCCACCCAAGTTTCATTTATTTAAAACATTTGTACCCTCATTTGTTTGTTAATAAAAAAACCCTCTTTATTTTATTGTGATCATTGTATTCTTGCCAAACAAACACATGGGTCTTATCCACCCCCACATATACAAACCTTCTACCTCATGAGTCTCAAGTGTAACTGGGGAAACGTTGGTTTGTTACCTTTATTGATGATTATACCCGTGTGTGTTGGGTCAATTTGATGAAAGAAAAATCTGAGGTGACCGCAATTTTTAAACAATTTCACAAGGTTATTACAAATATGTTCCAAAGTTCTATACACATCTTTTGAACTGATAACAGCAGAGAGTATTTTTCTCATGACTTTAATGAATATCTCAAAGAGCATGTAATACTTCATCAAAGTTTATGTGCTTATACTCCTCAACAAAATAGGATTGTGGAGAGAAAAAATCGTCATATATTGGAAGTTGCTAGATCAATCATGTTTGCTAGTTATGTCCCTAATTCCTTTTAGGGTGAAGTTATTCTCACATCTACGTTCCTTATCAATCGTGTTCCTACAAAAGTCTTAAAGTGTCGAACTCCAATAAGTGAGCTGTTGTCTATGTTTCATTCATCTCGTGTCCATAACTCTCTTAAGCCTCATGTGTTTGGGTGTGTCGTATTTGTTCATAATGTTCAACCAAATCGGGGCAAGTTTGCTCCAAAGCCCTTAAATGTGTCTTTCTTAGCTACTCTTCTACTCAAAAAGGTTATAAATGTTATCATCCTTCCACAAAATGTTTCCTAGTCTCTTGTGATGTTTCATTTGTCGAGGATCAATTTTTCTATTCCCAAGTTTCTCTCTAGGGGGAGAATCTGACTCAAAGAGATAAACTTTAGGATCTTGCCATCTTTGAGTTTTCTACCTTAAGTGTCGGTGTTCAAAATTCATCTTCACATGTCCCATCTCAATCCAAGTCTAATGGTGATGACTTAGACCAGGGGGGAGAACTCAATACTGCATATCCTAATTCACCTTTTGTGTACTCCAGGAGACCACAAACTCTTGCAAATCCCAAATCACCTTTGGTGTACTCCAGGAGACCACAAACTCCAAGGCAAACCTAAGAGACTGAATCGATGGCAGATCTAGACCCAACCAATACGGACAGTCAGGAGGAATATTGTGAAGATAAGGCATGTGAGGAGGATGAGGTAAGGGATGATAGTAAGGATAATATAAGTGATCTTGATCTTTCGATTGCCATAAGAAAGGGGGTAAGATCTTGCACTAGAAATCCACGGTATCCTATCTCAAATTATCTCACCTATTCTAAATTGTCAGGAAATCCAAAAGCCTTTATTTCAAGAGTTGATAAGATACCAATTCCAAGGAATGTTTATGAGGCTCTTCAAGATCTTAACTGGAAGGAAGCTATACTAGAGAAAATAAAGGCGCTAAAAGGTAATGGCACTTGGAAGATGGTACAATTGCCTAAAGGAAAGAGAGTAGTTGGCAGTAAATGGGTGTCCACTATGAAGTTTAGATAGGATGGGACTGTAGAGCGTTATAAGGCCAGACTGGTAGCCCAAGGTTTCACTCAAACCTACGAAATTGACTAGGAGGAAACTTTTGCACCAATAGCCAAGTTGGACTCAATTAGAATTTTACTATTTATTGCTACTAATTTAGACTAGGGACGACATCAATTAGACATTAAGAATGCCTTTCTTAATGGTACTCTAGAGGAAGAAGTGTATATGAAGGCATCTCCAGGATTTGAAGCAGAAGGAGGACTAGACAAGGTATGTAAACTACAAAAGTCTCTTTATGGTCTCAAACAGTCTCCAAGAGCATGGTTCACTCGGTTCAGTATAGTAATGAAGGATCTCGATCACACTCAAGGGCAAGCTGATCATACTTTGTGTATGAAGAGAGATAGATCAGGTAAGCATGCTGTGTTGATTATGTATCTAGATGATATAGTAATCACAGGAGATAAAGAAAAAAAGATTGACAAACTAAAGAAGAAGCTTCAGGCTGAGTTCAAAGTGAAGGACCTAGGAGAACTAAGGTACTTTCTTGGAATGGAGGTTGCAAGGAGTGACAGAGGAATCTTCATTTCGCAAAGGAAGTATACACTTGATTTACTTAAGGAAACGAGTAAACTCAGGTGTAAACTAGCAAGTACTCCCATGGAGCGGTAGTGGAAGTCGAAGATTTTAAAAGGTGATTCTCCTATGAATAGAGAAAGCTATTAGCATTTGGTAGGGAGGCTAATTTATCTGTCTCTCACAAGACCAGATATTGCTTTCAGTGTGAGTGTTGTAAGTCAATTTATGCACGCTCCCACAAAAAGGCACATGGAGGGAGTAAATCAAATTCTGAGATATTTTAAAGGTTGTCCTAGCAAAGGTCTATTGTTTAAAAAGACTGTAGTCAGGGATGTAGTTGGTTTCTCATATGCAGGTTAGGCAAGAGCTGTTGATGATAGTAAGTCTACCACGGGGTATCGCACAAAGGTCTAGGGAAATTTTGTAACTTGGAGAAGCAAGAAGTAGTCTGTGGTAGCTAAAAGTAGTGTTGAAGCTGAATATAGGGCCATAGCTCAAGGAACATGTGAGCACATTTGGATACATAGGTTCATGCATATTTGAATGCGCAACTAACGGGGCCTATGAAGTTGTTTAGTGATAGCAAATCAGCTATTAGTGTGGTTCATAATCCCGTGTAGCATGATCGAATGAAATACGTGAGGATTGATGCAAACTTCATCAAGACAAAGGTAAAAAATGGAACCATCAACTTGTCTTATATTCCTACTAAGTCGTAGGAAGCAGATGCTCTGACTAAAGCACTTTAGAAGTCAAGTTTTGATCTTTGTGTTAGTAAGCTGGGAATGGCAAATATCTATTCACCAGCTTAAAGGGGAGTATTGGAAGGTCAAATAAAATCCCACGTTTGTGGAAGTATTAGTTGGCAAAAATAGTCTTAGTTTCCCTTTCTTATTTGTTCGGTTGCCTTATGTTAGGGAGTTTGTTTTTCTTATTTGTTTGGTTGCCTTATGTTAGGGAGTTTGTTTTTTCCTAATTTCTAAGATTTCCTTATTCCCTTTAGTTTCCATATTTAGGAGATTTGGTTATTGTAATCTATATATGTGTTGTAATCTCCGATTATAATAAATAAGAGAGAATCAACATTTTCTTTCTTTCTTTGGTTTAAAAAACAGCAGGGGATACAACTATTTTTCCGGAATATAAAGGAATAGACCTTTTGCTGTTGAGCTCTTTTCTTAATAGCAACAACACTTTCACAACACTTAAATAGCACTCTACAGGAGCATATTTAGACTGACATAAACTATGAATAAGCAGACCAAAAACAAAACTTCTAGCGCAATCCTTAGATTACAGAAAGCAACATCTTTGTCTTCACCAGATAAATGTTTTTCCATGTATAAGATTAAATTAGTAATATGGAGCTAGAATTCCTACTTTTCAATTTTGTTTTTTTTGAACGCTTAAATATTACATTTGATCAACTAAAATCTTTTTATAAATAACTTGCTTAGATCACCAACATGATATAGTTATATATACGCCCTAGAAATATTTCTGTACACATATAATTAATTAGCTAGAAAAAAATCAGAGTTATATTAACTTGCATATATTATCCGATTCATGAATGGAGAAGAAATAAATTAATTCATCAAAAAAGAACAAGCAATTACTACTCCTGCACTCTAGAAAACGAAATGGCAGAGTTATTTATTTCCAACTTTTAGTAATACGTACATACATATATATATATATATATATATACACATATGTATCCATTTTTCTCTAACATTCTCCACTAGCTTACTTTTGAGGACTGAGCCCTTGGTACTTAAACATAGGTCACATTTTGTTCGTTAAAAATGATCTCCAGAACAGCAACGATTAAGACATTTTAAATTCCGTATATTCTGTTTAAATAACTCTAAGCCACCAAGCATGGTTCCCTAATTCCGACAAGAGCTTTTCTACTTATTAAAAGTTAATTAACTTCATTCTCAAACAAAGACCAATACGATTACTTCACTTGAACTCATTTTAAACTTAGCATAGATCAATAATCAGTAAAAGGAGGTGTAGAGAGTCAAAAAATTGAGCACTCATTTGCAGAATGAGTTCAACATACTATATCTGCTGTGCAAAACAGTAAAGTTTTCACTAAGATACCTACACCTGAATAGTCCTGGAAACACTCGTGTGAAACATTGCAATACTACAGATATATCAAACTCTAGTACGTGACATTAAGTCAATTATAAACAGAAGTATAATTGATGGCTTAGAAGACAGTAGTTCCAGGACCTACAGAGTAGTGAAAAAGCGCTCCATCAAACCCAATCAATGACTGACACTTGACAGTTATCTTCCTTCATTTTCTCTTGAACACATAAATTGGCCGGCCAATCAGATAATTTAAAAACAAGCACAAAGATTAAGCTTGGTGATAAAATTAGTCACCATGACTCACGCAAGGTACATTATAATACCCCTTCTAGAATAATATAGTACCATCCAGTGACAACACGACATAAATTAGTATAAAAATTGACAGGAAAAGTTTTTCCCTAAAAAAAGGGTGCTAGTTTTACCTATTCTCCCAATTTTGAAGAGTTAACAGATGACCAACCTTATGGCCAGATCCATGACAAGATCATTGGATCCTGCACAATACAACTAATAAAGATGAACATCATCATATCCTGAATCACAATTGGCCAATTACAATTGGCCAATTGACACCAAGTTCAAAGAAAGTTTTGGAACAAGATAGGAATTGGCATGAAGATTGGATGTAGAAGTGAAATTAACATGACTACGTGAACCATTGACCCATAATAGTGTGAATTTTACCCATAATAGTGTGAATTTTACTAACATTAGAGTGGATGACTTAGTGAAAATGACACTTGAACCAAGCAAGTAGAATCAATTGACCAAGTAGAATTAGATCCCAAAAGAAATTGCTACAAACCTAGTAGAACTCACCCTTGCAAAACTGGCTTGTTAAAGGAGGGATCGCAAGTGCTTATAAACCCACCGTTTATTTTATAATCAATTTGTGGGGCTTTTCATATCAAACATTCCACCACACTCTGCAATTGCCATCCACAGGTCCCACCTTCCTAGTTAGTGGCTTCGCGTATCCCGCCTGCAATTAGGTAGCAACCCTCCCCAGGTCGCCCTATCCATACGCCATGATTACAAAACCATAGCCCACAATAAGTTTGATCCCATACTCGACATGGTGATCTTGTAATAACCCACAATGCATGGGCCCAAACCAACATCAATCCACATTAACAACACTGACCTAGCTATAGCCTTTTCCTCTACAACAGCTTCAATCAGCTATAATTATTTGATGCTTTGACCGCTTCACCAATGCATCTTAATCTAACTATAACGCAACCGCTTCGATTTGAACGTGCGATGTGTAGACTGGTTCTAACACTATTGTTAGAATTCCATGTGTAAAACTCACCTTTGCAAAATTGGCTGGTGTGAGAAATCTACAAGTGCACAGAATCGTAGACAAGTAATAAAGAGTGAGTAGAGTACCATTCCCATAAAGATTGCATTAATCAAGCTTAATACCAAAATTGGTTAACTATAAAATTGTTTAAACAATCAAATATAAAATAGAAAAATAACAAAACAAAAAATATAACTGAAAACCTAAATAAATAAAATATTAGGACATCTGATTTCACCTAAATTAATCCTATTCAAATTATCTAATTTAAATTGATGTTTACTCTTATGTTGATAATAAATTCCTTTTACGTAATCGCTAATCTTTCTCAAGTATTAACAATTTATCCCAGTTAACATATTTTCTACATCTCTGTGAAAATTCTAAACTTACCAAGATTCATTAACAACAAGAAATACACAACATTACATAAGTCTCATAGATGTCTCTATCCTATGACAATCTCATGACATTCAATGATGGTCTAATTTAATTATCGCTTCTCAGTCTCAAATTAAATCACAAATCATGTAAAAGATGCGTAAACTTTTACAACCATCAAGATCAAATTAAACACTCAGCTGAAATAATGAATAAAAATTAAATTAAATAAAAGTGAACATTCATAATCTGGCTACATCATAGCGTTAGAAAAAGAGAAATTAGTTCCTAATAAAACTAAAAACAATCCTAAATAATATCTTAAACATGATGGATGAAGGAAAAGAACCGTGTTTGGATGTGAAGATGTATTTTGTCTCTGGATTGCACCATTCTTCTTCTCCAAAGCAGTAAGTTCTCCCCTCTTGTTTGCAGTCTTTCTTTCTTAAAATTCATCCTTCAGCCCCTCATAATATTCTATTTATAGGCTAGGGTTTAAAAGGACAATTTTGAAACAAATTTAGACTCAAAATTGAATTGAAATCACAATGGTGCCTAGGCTCGATTTTTCTAGTGCCTAGGCTTTGTAATGGTGCCTAGGTGCTATTGTAACACCTAGGCTTTGAAGTGGCGCCTAAGTGCCAGGATTGTAGTGCCTCCTTTGAAATGACGCCTTGTTGTGGCATCTATGTGCTATGCTTTCGGGTTTTTATATAAGATATTTTTTGCAGGAGTGTCTAGGTGCCCATAAGCTCGCTTCTAGACTCCATTTTATCCTTGAGTCCAATTTTGCTCATTTTTCATTCCGTTTCATACTACGCTTTCTCATTATGTATCTTTTTTCCTCAAAATCTAAAAAGGTGTATAAAATACTATCAAATTCTTATAAATTGCTCAAAACTAACAAAAATATTAAGTTAAAATTATCTAATTAATTAATCCAAAACTAACTTATCATCGGCTTACAAGGGAAGAGAATGCAAAGGCTTATAAACCCACTAGTTATCTTATAAACATTTTCTGTGAGACTTTTGGTATATAAGAAAAACCAAGGGAAGTTACGTTTAGAATTATATGAATTAGAATGGTGTGTGGCTTGGCGACAAAACTTTATAGACTATAACCTCAATATTTGTAATGGAAATATATGAGCTTGTGGAAGAAGATCCTTAGTAGAGGTAAAGTTAGTGGTGGTCACGACAACAATTGTGGTAGATATTCTTCTTATCAAGTAATTAGCAATATTTGTCAATTGTATGACCAACCTTTTCACAATATATGTAGAAAAAGATATGCCCTCCAACAAAGATGAAAAGAAACAATAATACCTCTGCATTGAACATGAATGGGGCTAAGCAAACTGCCACAACTATGGGATGTAAAATGCGTCACGAGGAAGTGTTCTGCCTAGAAGTAAGCAATTGCGTGGGCAATGGAAGACAAAGCGAAAGCAAGAACATTGACCTGAGTAACACAAACATTGGTGATAACCAAATGCCTTGAAAATCATAGGCTTCCTAAAACTTCAATGAAGCCACTTCTTATAGCCGCCAAAGTGGAAGATCGACCACTATACTCTAACAAAACGTAAAAACACCAGTAAAAATTAATGCTACGTGGAAAAGAAAATGCAGAAGGACCAATAGAGTGGCGAAAAATAACTTGTAGATCAAAGCAATCACTTTAGCGTTTCTGATAGCATGTTAGTTTACCATGTCTTCAAAAAGCTTAAGCTCTTAGTAGATAGGCCAACAATAGTTTTATATTTTTGAAACTTGATTCCTCCAAGAACAACATTTATATGAACTCCAAGTACAATAATCTTAAAAGAAGTTTGAAGTCGATCCATAATCCAACAGAATTCCTAAATCCTCGTAAGCTTCAACTGTTTCTAGTGAAGAGTAAGAAAACTAACTGGGAATAAATTTCATTATAATTTTTTGTACGTCGTCAATTTTATTGTATGAAAATGAAAATATTATTGTATGCTTTGTTGATTTAATATTCAATCTGATTTAGTACATTAGATCTAGCTATCAGGCATCTTGCTCAAAAGCACTTATTTTAAGTGAAAGCAACATATCATCTATAACTTTTCTTAAAAGCTTACACATCAAAAACAAGATTTCTGTCCATTTTTCCGTAAAAAAAGCAACCATCATAACACAATCACTAAATGGAGCCACTAATAGTCCGAAACGATGCTTAAATTACACATCTACCAATTAATGCATCGTACAACCACATTGTGTTGCCATTCTTACTTGGACTGCAATCAATCAAGAAGAAAATCAATTTTTGAAGAACTTTTGTAAGACTTTTGAAAGTCCATATACGTTAATATGAACTGAGTGAAGCCTTCCACTCGAAATACCAATTGGGTAACCAACCGCAATTCTAATTTTTTTTTTAAAAAAAATCAACATTCTTTCCAAATTAATTTATAAAAGGAAAGTTAATTATCAGAAAGATGAATTTTCAGCATTATTCTTTATTAATTTTTATTCAAAAAAATTGACATAATAAAACGTATTACCATCTTGGACAATCATAATATTTTATGTCCGCTATTGTCTTCATATTCTCAATATCACACGAGACGTAATTGTTAACATCGTATTCAAGTTCAACACGCTTGTTTAAACTAATTTCAAAGTCGGCAGTAGTTCACCTAACCAAATATGAAAACATAAATCATAGTAAGGATTCATAGAACTAATTTAAAAGATGGGGAAAGTTAAAGACAAACAGCCAATCGAATATGACTTACTCATTTCATGTCGTACTCATGAATCCAAGTGCTCAACACCTATGTCATTTATGAAATGTAGACATACATACATGCACGCACACTGATAGAGAGAAGAAAGAAAAGACAAAAAACCGTTCAATTATGCAACAGAAGAGCTCCAACTATCCTGCAAATAACATTGGAAATTAGGCTTCTTGGATCCATCACGTATAAGCAGCATTGCTAAGGATTTCTCTCACCAACATTTAATCTATATGGTATCATCATACCGAAGTGTAAGTTTATGGCATCTATAGAACAGCGACAGAAAATTATACTTAAAAAAAAAATCTGGGCAATCCATAGATTGTTTTCAGATTGCTTGTTATACCATCTCTTTGAAAAGTAAAGTAATAAGTTCCTTGGTTTTTAAAACCAGAATCCAGTGCCCAATCTAAACTAATGATGATAATTCCCTCACTCCTCAAGATGCAAGTTTTATCACACAGTTAAACTAATTATATATTTCCCGTCCAAGTATATAACTTATATTCTGGAGCATTTGTTGTTTCACTGCAAAAGCCTCTCGTAATCTTTGAATCCATGCTGTATATACATATATGTATATATATATACACACACACACATACAGAAAAAACTCCTCCAACATACCAAAGCCAAAACATTAAAGTTACATCACAAGTGGTTACATAATGGTCAAGATCATTGTGAATGTGTTTACATGTAATTAGACAAACAAAATAGCGAGCTTAATTTCATATGATAATATCTCATAAATTAGTTCCATAAAATAATTAGAATTCTCTTGTCATATGTATGGACCATTTGCCAAAATGCATGTGGCTGCTCACATCCAAAACCTGTTTGGCAAGAACTTTCCCTCCTTAATTTCCTATAAAGTCAAATGTACATGTTCCTACAAAAAAGAAGCTCAAACAAAAGTACCAAATTTCTGAATCTGCCAAACATTAGTAAGTACGAAGTAGTACTAACAAGAGGGTACACCCCAAGTCATAATCAACACACAAAACATCACATCAAATCACAACAAATGCAAGGAAATTATTGCTCTTTGTTTAGGGAAAACAGTAATAAAGTACAAATATCAAACTCGTTTTATTCTTTTCAGATAACGATCGATCTGTTAGGAATGTGAAAGTAAAATCAGCTGGGCTCGGCTCACAACCAACCCTACCACATATATATACACACACACATATATATGAATATATATATATATATATATATATATAGTGTTTAAAAACACTCAAATCAACAAGAAACAACCAGACCATGGTAAGATTCAGGTGATAACGAAGACCAATGACAACAAATCCTCGTCTAAAAATAATATCACATGCGTTAAAGGCTGATTAAGATGACGATGATAACAAGTCAGAAAACTGCAAAAGAAAAACGACGAAAAAATAAAAATAAAATAAAATAAAATAAAAAATGGTAATAACATATTAACATTTTTTTTGGCGAACGAGTGAAGAGTGGGGAAAGGACCATACTATGTATACTAGCACTAGCTTAGATTATAACGTGAATGGTCCCATGCTAATATATATATATGAATATTTATATATGTATTCTTATGGTATTATGCCGCTAATTGCGCACAGTAATCAGACGTAACCGTCCTTCTGTCCATGAAAAGTCACGCTTGTAGTTGTATCGATAATAATTATAACAATAATATGCATTGATATTAATTAAAATCAACGCGAAACAAAAAAGAAAAGAAAAGAAAAGAAAGGAAAAGAAAAGAAAACCCACTTACCAAATTTCAAAGGAGTAGATATCTAGTAGAGATACAGAAGAAAAGTAGAGAGTACCGGTTTTACAAGACTAACAGCTAGCATCTGATCTTCAGGCGATTCTTCAAGCTCCAAAAAGCCAAAATAAGGCCGATTTTAGAGAGAGAAATTGAGAGGTTTAGAGAGAGATAAATTTGAGATTAGCGGAACAAATTAAGATTAATGGAAACTGACAGATAGAGAAGTGAGCACGCAAAAGCAATAGCATACTCTTATGCCAAGTCCTCTGTGTGCTCACTCTCTTCTGTCAATTTCTATGTCCCACTTACACACAGAAATCATATACAAAGAAGAAGATGAACAAGAAGAAGAAAGATTGAGTAAAGATAAGGCTAGAAAAGAGGAGAGAGAGGAAAAAAAGAGAAAAATAATATTAACGATATATATATATATATATATATATAACACTCAGATCTGAAACAAAGGCGAGAAATTAATACCCATAATAGGAAAGATACATATACCGAAAGTCTGTACTGGAATTAAATCTACGATCCGTACTCTTTTTGTGGGAAAAAAAAATCAAACAAAAGTCGAAGAAAATTTAGGGTTTGCGTAGACAAAACAAGACAAAAACAAAAGCAAAATAACAAAATATTTGTATATATGATGATAAGGAAAACCCAGATATGGATTAACATGAAAACAACTCTCTTGAAGAGCTCTCTCTAATATCTCTTTCTCTCTCTATTATTTTGGTTCAGAGGTTGTTTTCTTTCTTCTCTCAAAGGGGGAGAGAGAGAGAGATATATCATGCAGCTAGAGAAACAAACACGTCTAGCTGTCGGTGACACGTGGCAGGGGACTTCTGAGCAAAATAAAAGAGTGCCGACGACCACCTCAGAAAAATTGCACCGCCTCAGAACGCCAAATAAGGAAAGTTGGAATTGGGATCAATCATTCACTCTTTAAATCGTCAGAAATCAGTTTAAATAAGAGAGAGAAGTGAGGAGAGAGAGAGAGACTAGTTTCGATTCAATTTCAGGCTTTTGCTTTTTTTTTACTTTGCTTTCGTTTTTGGGGTTCTTTTTTTGGGTTTGGTTTTGGGTTTGGGTTTGGCTTTTTTATCTTCTCCTAATGTTAATGTCCCTCTCTAGGAGAGTCATGTGGGTAGAGAGAGAGAAAAAAAGCTTTTAGTTTATTACTCTTTTTAAATTTAAAAAAATAGAAAGGAGGAAAAGAATTTTGGAGGGATGCGATTGGTTGGCTGAGACTGTGGCGGGGTATGTGTCGTGGGCATAGATGTTCTGGGTGACTGGTGATGGATTTATGGCCGTAGGACTAGAGTTGATGCACAAAGAGGCATCCCCTGCCGTTTGATGGCAATGGTGGGGGTTCGTTGTTGTGGTTGTGGGTGTTGTCTGTAATGGTGGGTGTAGTCTTGGAAATTGGGCAGATGGAACTGCATCATTTAGGGAGACAGGCCCTTTTTTATGTGCAACCAAAATAAAAAAAATAAAAAAAAAATTCTACCAAAAATAAATAAATTGGTTTTTTTTCAATTATTGGCTTTTATTTTGTCGTGCACTTTGCTTGTCCACATCTTTATATTATCCTACACTTCTACATGCTATCCTCTCCCAAATTACTGCAACCGCCATGCTGGCTCCAATCACAATGACATTCCTAGGGCACAACTGTAATTTGCCACAATCCTTAAAGATATACTCATCGTTATATCTCCACCCAAAAAAAAAAAAAAAAAAAAAAAAAAACCCTAGTCTCCCAACTATTACCGTTCATGATTTAATAGTTTTTGTCCATAAGAGGGATACTGCAAGAAAGTTTTTTTCTAATTTAAGGAGGTTAAGAACGTTAAATTTTTTACCAGATTTTATTGAAATTTATAATTTAAAATCTTAATAAGAGTTGAAGAAATGTGCGAGGGAGAGTTAGTGGTGTCCATGAAATATGTCAATTCGTTCAATGTAATCCCATCCGTCATATTGAATTAGATTACAAAAAACACGGATTGATTTTGGATTAAAATTTTCTTAATCTGATATATAAGAATTGAGTATCTCTCTGTAATCTATAAAATCCAACTATATATTGTATGAATTATATGTACATATACATATACATATATATACATACAAAATTTTAATAAATATATAAACACATATTCAAAGGTGGTGTGTCCAGAGTTTATATGATTAAAAAAAAGCTTAGCCTAATTAGAAAGACCAACATTATTTATTCATGATTAAAGTTTATTTAATTTTTTGCGCTACAGTTTATTAGCAAAAACTTGCATTCTATTGGGTTATAACTGTGTTGAATTTTATTAAATTATGTTGTATTATGTTAATTTTACCAGCTAGTTTTTTAAATAAATTTAAAAACTTAATCCATAAATCCACAAAATTTAATTTGCAAAATCCATGGTTTTTTGGATTAAATTGGATTAGATTAAGGTGTTCATAGATTGGTTTTAGAATAAGATCTTCCCAATCCAATATCTACGGATTGGATTACGAATTAATCCCTACTCTATATAATCCGATCCGTGAATACCCTTAAAAGAAAGTGATTATTGGATATTCTATGTTGTCTTTGGGCTTCTTGTTCGGCTTCAATGACTAAAATTTGGTTCCCATGCTCGTTTTACAGTGGTTTTTTAGTTGTCTTATCGTCAACCATCTCGTTGTTGGAGGTTTTGACACTTTTGTTTAAGGTCTTTTTTTTCTTTCTCTCTCGTCTTTAATGCTTTTCTTTGTGTTTTAGTTTGTAATGACGGTCCTTTTGTAGTGTTTTATATGACCCTGCGCTATGAGATTCTCAATTTCATAGGGTATTTGGCAATGTTAGTTAGAACTATGGTTGTAGTAACCAAATAGTGCAAAGCTCTCACATATTACATTAAAAAGCAAAAAGTTGCTACAATATAAATCTCTCATATGCCACAATGTTTTGTTTCACAACCATAGTTTTAACTGCACTTTCCAAACATCCTATAAGTCAACTGGATATTTTCATCAATTATGAAGGGTATTTTAAACAACAATATTGTGTGTGCTCAATATTTGTCATAGTTTTGTTTGAATATCCATTATTAGAACTTGGTACATACTTTTCCCTTTTGATCTTACTTTTGAGTTTATTAATAGAACTGATTAGTTTTCCATCTTGTGTTTTCCTATGGTTTGAGGTCGTGCATATTAGAACTGGCGTCTATATTTTATTGATTTCAAATATACCTTGTGTTTGGAAAAATGATTCAAACTCATGATAGAGTGTTTGGTTGTTCGTTAGAACTAATTACAGTAATAAGCTCTCATATGCTATTGTAAAAAAAAAAAAGTTGTTACATTCAAAGCTCTCACACGCTATAATATTTTTAAGCAACATTGGTTTCAACCATTGCTTCCGATCATCCTTTCCAAAGTTTAAACTGTCGATAGTGTAAAGTTGGCTCTCATATACTACGGCGTTTGAACTTATGTTTGAGTTTAAACTTATTTATTAAACACTTTAATATAATTTCCTCTTTTTAAAAAAAAAATTCATAAAGTTGTGATATGAACGATATTAAAATTGCGTGATGTTGATAAAAAAAAATGGTACCCTATTTTATGCTATTGTTTACCTTCCAAGATTTAGCTTGATGGATTTGACATTTTATTTAAGGAATATGGGTTTGAGTCATCTCACTTTAATAAAATAAATTGGTAAATGTAAGTTTTAATTTCTACAAAGATTATGTTTTTAAAAAATCAATACTTCTAACAAATAGAAATATATTAATGAAAACACAAACATTCAACTCGTCAATTATCACGTTAAGTATCATGAGTGTTGATTAAAGACTCGCATTATTCAAGAGCCCTCAAATCATATTTATTACGTTTGAATGGATTCTAATATTGCAGTTGCAAACTTAATAAATTTTATTTTTTCTCAGACAACGTAGATCAAATTCGTGCCCTCCTAATAAGCCCCATAGCCTGGTAGTTTGTGTTTAGGCTAGCAAACTCAAACATAATATGATTAATAAAATCTGTCAGAAATATAAACATGCACACAAAGTTTTTATCACACGAACAACATGACATGACACACAAACACTTTTGTAAACACACCAGGACAAATTTAAAAAATCCTTTTGTAATTTACGACCCAATTAACAGAAAAATTTGGAAAATTCTCTGCAAAGTTGAAACTAACATCAATTAACTACTTAAAGAAAATGCATTCTATAACTAAAAAAGTACAAAATTCATAAAATATTCATAACAATTAAGAGAAACATTTAAAAACAAAAAACTAAACGCTATATGTATATTTATATAGGAGGTTGTTAGGAATATTAGAGTGACATCAAGGGTCATAACATAACTAAAATTCACAAACCACTCAACTTTACTCCATACTGTTTGACCTTGGTCATTACCGAATTTTAATTGACAACTTCATTTATTACACGTGTTAGTTACAGACTTTATAATGCGATATACCTGCCCATTTTTTATGGTTTTTATGGCATTGGAAATATATAATGCACGTGTTTATTTATACCATATGTTTATACCATATATTTTTAGTATTGAAAATATAAATGCAAGTGTATGTTTGTAGGACAATCACTTTAGAGGGGCAGCGTTAATGTCACACCTTGGAAAATTAAGACCATACAAATAATTTTGAAAGAGGGAACGGATTGGAAGTAATAAATTATATATATATGCCTAGAGATTATATATTCACATGTATTAATATATTAGGAAATTAGTGGAATTAGTAGTAAATAGCAGTTTTAGAACTTAAAAAGGTAAATAAATGTTTTAAAAATTAATAATTATTCCTCAAAAAAATTAATAAATTATTTACCTTGTATATATGTTGTTTACTTCAATTATTTTAAGAATGTTATTTACTCCTTTTTTCAAGGGAGTTATTTATCTTCTTACGTTTCAAAAAAAAAAAACCATGTAATTCACCCTTTTCTCCCGTAAGTACTGTCGCTAATAATCTCGACTTGAAGCATATTCTCAATGTCAATTGAATGTCCTCTTTTCTTTTCTTTTTTTTTTTAAGTAATTTACATCGATGTCCCTTTAACTTTTTAGTAGGTGACACTTTGGTATCTCTTTTTCTTTTTTATTTTGGTAAAATGGTCACTTAAGGCATGTTTGGTACACCGTATTGTATTGTATTATATTGTATTGCATTACAATGTATTATATAATACTAATACAATGCAATACAATACAACACAGTATACCAAATATGCCCTTAACTCTTTAACCCCTGGTAATTGATGGACTTCCGTCAAAATTAACCTAAAACCTAACGGAATTAGACATGTACAAGTCACATGTATGTTTTTTAAATAAAAATTACTAAAACATCCGCTTCAATATTTTTTCTTCTTTTTTTTTCTACCATTGACGACCTCTACAATCTTGTCCTTAAACTCCTTTTGCATCTAAAGGATCTTGAATTCCATAGCCTTGGCTCTCTCCTCAAACTCTTTAAGCAAAACTTCAACATTCAATTTTTCCTTCACTCATTTCTCCACCTTCGACATCCTCTCTTTGGTCTCTTCATTCTCAACCAACAATTTTAGCTTTTCTTTCTCTAAAGTCTCAATTTTTCACCAGAAAAATTACGAACAACTCCCAAGAATTTTAAGGAAAAAATTTACAAATTATGGGTATGATTTTAGAAATACTTCCTAGTGATGTGAATTTAGGGTTTTGCGGGCAAAGAAGGAGAAATAAATAAAGTAGAAAAAAAGATGGAAAATTAAAATAAATCGTTAAAAATATATAATTAAATATTAGTGAATCGGTTCGTTCCTTGTTAATAAAAACTTTAAAAAAAATTTACCCTCTCTTTCCCTCACTTCAAAACCAAACTGCTTTTACCCTAATCATAATTCTTCCTCTTCTCTCAAACATCTCTCTTGGGCATCCATAGATTGCGACCCAAAAACCCTATAGTTCCTCTCCTAATGCTTCTTCCACACCCTCTCCCCATCCCCCAAGACCCGCCACCTAGTCGAGGCCTTCCTCCTCGATGCCTCTGACTGCCCCAAGTACGGTCGTGCCATCCTTAGCCTTGCCTTCCAACCCTCCATGTCAAGTAGATCCGCCTTGCCATTGCCATCAACTTCATCAAGAACCACCTCAAGTCTGGGTAGGCTCTCTTTGCCTCCCTCGATAATCCTTCTACTGCTACACCTGGACATCGCCAACCCAGCTGCGATCATCACCAAGCGAGTGCCATCATCGAGCCCACCTCCCTAGTCTCCCCAAGGCTCTGCTCTCTCGTTGTACTTCTAGGGTTTTTCTTTTTAGTTTTTTCTTTCTTTTTGAAGTCTGCAGCTTTTCTTTTCTTTTCTTTTATTTTCTGTGGAACTTTTAATTTATTTTTTTTTTTGAACTATAAATTTTTAGTTATTTTACCTAAATACCCTTCTATATGAGATCACATGTCATGCACATGACCTATCCTATTAAAATTTAACAGTGAATAGATGGAAGTCTATCAATTGCAGAGGGTTTAAGTGTTAAGGGATTGTTTGGCTAAAATTAAAAAAGGAGACATCAAAGTGTCACTTGCTTAAGAGTTAAAGGACTACCGATGTAAATTACTCTTTTTTTTAATTTTTCATTGGTGAGATTCGCTTTCATGAAGAGTCCGTTCATCCACAAGCAATTAATTGTTTTTTAAAAAATTAATTCGCAACTATCTATGGAGGGGTTTCCATATATGTACCTAACGTCGATAGATATCATAAGAACTTTGGAGAATAAAATAGAAAAAAAGGATATCCTTACGGAAAATGATTTATCGTTCAAAATAAAATTACCGTCTTGTGAACCCACATAACCATTGACGACGACGTCGACGGTTCATGAAATCATTAACCCGAGTTGCTTTAAAAAATTTACAACTTTATTTTTATATAGAAATGCAACAACCGTTATCTTAGGTTGACTCAAATGGCCACATTTTCCATATGGAATAATTATGTGATTTATTGACAATATGCTAACGCAAATGGTTTTGTTTGATTGGCAATTTGTTTAGGGGCTGCATTATAAGAAGCATGGAATAGAGATGATGTTGCCCCAGAAAAAGAAAGTCACCTTCCAACTTTTTTTTAGGTTAATTCATTTTTTATTGATACCAAGGGCTCAGTGGGTGGGGACCAAATGTACCACTATCTATCTTATTCTCCATTTATTAATGTCCCCATATCTTGATAAATATTCTTGAAACAATCTTCCAGGGGAAAAAGAGAGTATATAAGATGGTCATTATTTCCTTTACTAAAAGAAGATAGTCATTATCGAGTGTAACAATTTTATTTAGTCTGTATTTTTTTTCATAATCTCTATTTTATTTAGCGTGCTAAATTTCTATCATCGTCGACTTACATAATAGTGCTCTTACTGTTCTTTCGGTATTTTAATGAAGCTTGCTTACCGAACAAAGATATTTAAAAGGAATGTTGTAACATATTAAATGAATAGAATATAATTCTTCTATATTTTGAATTTTTTTTTACAATTATTGGGATTTTAGAGTACTTAATTTTGTTCTAAAGTTGGAAATCCTAGTTAGGGCTTCGATCATTTGTGGCTTTGGTCATGCCTAGCGCCCAAAGGCGCACTTGACGTGACTTCAGGCACAAGGCCTGGCCTTGGCATAGGGTGCATGGGTAACACGCCACATGCACGCAGTTATGCGTCAAATCCTGTGCAATGCAACGGTTAGAGGTTTGTATATAAGCCGTGGATGTTTCACTAAGAGTTTATAGGATTTTTTTTTTTTTTTTGAAAAAATAGTTAATTAAAAAAAATACTAGGAAGAAAACTTTAAATTAAAAAATATAATAAATCAAATTTGATAATCATGTAACAAAAAAAACCTTAAGGTTCTCTAATTTATGAAATAATATGTTGTGAGCCCCAATACTAACAAGAGAAATTACATCATATAGCAAATTTTAACAAGTCATTAGTGAATAATGCCAGGAATTTTGAAAATATGTAAATGATAACAAATTTAGTATCCTCAATTTTTAAAAAACATAAAAAACAAACTGCCCTAAAACTCATAAATTAGATCTGATTTCAATATTTAGATTTGTTTTTTCTCTCCTCTTTCTCTCTCTTCCTTCTCTCTTTCGTTCATCCCCAGTTTGTTTTTTTCTTTTTCAGATGTACTTTCTCCTCCATTCTCCCCTTCTTTCTCTCTCCTATGATCTCTCCGCCATGGCCGAAGTTAGACGATCTCTGACTCCGCGTCACCTCCTTGTTTGGAGAAGAAAATTTATCGGAAGCACATGGAAGCTTCATCAGCAAATCCAAATCGCAACCCACTGTCCAAATTCAAGCATCCTGTGTGCACTCTCCACCTGAATCCAAGCCTCCCATCGCCTTTTGAGTTCGAGCGTCGTCAATCGAGCTCCTCCTATGTTAAAATCTAAAGCTCTTAGCAGGTTTTAACGCAATGTTAGAAGTTTACCATTTGAGCTTCTCCACCACCAACATCTAAAGTTCTTGTAGGTCCATCATTCGCTCCCAAGGCTTTGCTCTGTCGTATAGATCTGATTTGCTTTGTCGTGATGTCGTTGTTGCGGTCGATGGAGCTTCCACGCTTTTGCCGTCAACAAGTCCTTCTGGGGTGGCATGTGGGTGGAGCAACGGCCCAACGATGGCGGCGCAGCGGCAGCTATTGTTCTGGCCAAAAGAATGCTGTTTTTTTATTATTTTTATGCTTGCAATGTTTTCTATATTTGAAAATTTAATTCAAAGTCATGGCTCCCTTTTGCCATATTTTCACTTTGATTTGACAATTTATTCAGTTGTTCAGCACAAGGAATAGGCCATCAAGGAAGAAGCTCGGGACTGTAATGCAAATTGGATGTCGGTTTTGAGATTCTAGATGATGATATCTACCTTGGTGCTGAAAACAACTTTTATATCTTTAATGTTTGGAAGAACAGTGTAGGTGGCACCGATGACGAACAAGGTTAATACTATATTTCTCAGCCACCGACGGTCTGACAAAGTCGTCAATGAAATGTCGTATTGACATTATAATATAGTGTTACAAGGTTAATATTATATTTTTTGGTTGCCAACGATCCATCGAAGATGCCGATGAAATATAGTATTTATATTGTAATATCGTATTGCAAGGTTAACACTGTATTTCCTAGCCATTGGAATTCCAGCAAACTCACCGATGAATTTTTATATTTACACAATAATACAATAATACCAGAGTAATACTGTATTTTTTGACCGCCTGGAATCCAATGAAATCGTCGGTGAATTTTTTTAATTTACACAGCAATACAGTATTACCGGAGTAATATTATATTTCCTAGCCATAGGTAGTCCAGTCAAGTCGCTGGTGATTTTTTATATTTACACTGTAAATATAATATTTTGGGTAAAATATTGTATTTTCCCATCTCCAATGGGCTGGCAAATTTTTGTATTTACCCACTAAATATTTTATTTCTTGGTAAATATTGTATTTCCTGGCTATGGTTTGACGAAGTCGCTGGTGAATTTTTGTATTAAATGATAAATATAGCATTTTCTGATAAATATTGTATTTCTAGGCCCTAGCATGGTAAGAGATATAAAGGATAAAAAAATGAGAGTATTTTAAGGTTTTTGTTCTCAATTTCTCATAAGATATTACTCAATTTCTCATGATATGCTATAAACTACACATTCCAAAACTATATGACATTATTTATAAACTTTTAACCTATATCGTAAATAGTTATAACTGTTTTATTTACAATTAAATGTTCATTTGTATAGTTAGGTTTGGTTTGGTTTATGCAAATTAGTAAATGTAAAAACTGCAAATAAAATTGAACACTTCTTGCTGCAAATCAAATAGCACAAAATTAATTGAATTTGGGAGTCTTTTTATGGTTTTGATTTTTTACACTCTTAGCATATAGCAACCTTAGCTTTAGGTCTCATGAAATGATTTCGAATAACAAATTGGTATCTTAAAATAATAACAAATATTGATTTCAAATACTAAAATCCTTAGTTTGACTTAAGCCCTATCCCATAGGGAAGAAAATGTCTCCATCCGAGTTGCTATATTGTGTGGGGACCGATATTCCAAAGCGTAGTTCGATTAATTTTTTTTAAAAGAAATTATTATTATTATTATTATTATTATTATTATTATTATTATTATTATTATTATTGTTTTAAATTCCAATTATTATTTTTTCCTTTCGTTAACGACTCCTTGAAAATTGACCATTAAATTTGGGTTGAAAGATAGGTGGAAGCCTAAGTCTTGATTATAAGCACTGGAACTGTCCCCATATGTAGACATCATAGTTAATTGATTATTGATGTGTTATGTCGGCTTTGTGTGTGAGAGAATTAGTTTCTTTAAATATTTTTTTTGAAAAGGTTTCCTCAAATATTTTGATACAGAAGAAAAAAACAAGACCACAAAAAATAGTTAGAAATACATTGTTTGAAATTAGTAGGAATTGCTAGAGCTATCTAGTTCTCGCAATGCAGACAATTCCTGTAAAAGTTGTCACAGAATGATCAGTGAATAATAAGATATTTATCTTCTTTTGAACTATATATCTCTTACAAAATGCCATTAATGTTTCATATTTAATGTGGGTTATTTACTATTTTATATTTCTATTTTAAGCTTATTAAAAATATATACCATGTAATTTCGATGTTTTTTAACAATATATTATTGAATTTGAATTTTATGTTAAATTTATGCTCTCTCTCTATGAAATGTTAACGACAACTTAAATAAAGATTGTACTAATTCCGCGGCATAGACCGAAAAAGTTGATGATTTATAACCTTCAAAGGGTGAATCATTTTTTAGGTGGATACAAAATTTGTTGGGTATATATTTATAAGACATATTAGCAAAATATTATTTGATTATTAGCTGTTGTTTGATATTATTTGATGTATTAGAACGTGCAAATATATTAGCAATATTAAACTGAAGTTAACTATATTTCTTGTGAGGCACGTCCTATGCGAATATAATTAAATTCCTTTTCTTTCGCCAATAGATATTTTATTTGAAAGAAAAAAGTGTAGAATCTCTTGAACAGTGGCACTCTTATAATAAATATTAATATTGGCATATATGGCTTGGCCTTGTAACATAGCTCAACGAAAAACAAAAAAAAACAAAAAAAAAACATAGATAGTTCATTCATCATGTAATAAAACCATCTCTAATACCAAGACCAACATGTCAATGCTATATTTGGCACTAAAAAATGTAAAAAAAAAAATGACATTTAATGTCCTATTTGATTTTATACTTCAACACATAATGTTATCAAAAATGTTCTATCTAATTTTTGTCATAATTTTAAAGCTTTAAACAAAACTTTTAATTTTAATTTAATTTAAAAATGACAATGTCAAAATGATTAACTTAGAAGATCAATTCATTAAAAAATAACAATCAAATACTAAAATATACAAAACAAAATTGCATTGTAGAGTGGTTTATAGTTACTCAAATGTTAAAATTTGACATTAACAATTAATTTTTTATTGCATTCTAGATACAAACCACTCTCCAGAAGAGCTATTATTAGTGTTAGATTTATTATAATTAATTAATATTGAATATAACATATATGTCAAATTTGATGCTAAATATAGCATATTTCAAATTTACGAAGGATGATAGCCCATTAGAGAAGATTTGCTATATTATGATCTATTATTTTTTAAAATAATTTACACCAAGTTTTTTTTTTTTTTTTGGCTGCTGAAATTTACACTAAGTTGATCAGTTATGATTCAGGCTTGTATATCATGATATATCCACTCATTCTTAATTAGGCTGTAGCAACACGGACAACAAAATCATGTTCTTTCATAAAAAATAAAAACAAAAATTATGCAAACGATCATTCATTATGCAAATAAACGATTAAAAAAACGCAGGCACAAAATGATGAGAAAAAGTGGCATGAGATTTGGAATACTTTTCTTTGGAAACCTAGCGTGGGAAAAAGAAATAAAGCTTAAAGGGCATCTCCTTTAAGGCTGATAAACAAATGCAACATAGCTATAAAGAATAAATATAAAAGGAAAAATGAGAGAGGGGAATTCGCAATACTGTGGAGATCGATAAACTAATACCAACAGTCTGGAAAAAAGGTTGAGATTTATGGGAAGCAGAGACCACGCCCTTAAAGAGTTAAAGGGCCCTTATAATGTCCCACATTTTCTGCCTCTCTTTTTCACATTTAAAACTCGAGTCACTTATACCCATATTAGGCTGTGAGAGGTCATTAGGAAGGTCATGGACCACAGATAATTCCTAGGTGACTCCACCTTAATGTAATTCCTCTAACATTTTTTTGGCACCACAAGCTGACAAGTTGACCATATCCCTCTCCTAGGGTTCAGTTTTCCTATTATCTAGATGACCAATTCTTTAGCCATTAATTAGATTGTCTTTTTTTTTTTTTTTGGTTCTTAACACATTATTTAACATTAATACCATATAGATCACCACTATAAGGTGTGCCTGGGTTTTTTAATTATTATTTTCTTTTGTTTTCATTTTGCTAAGGGTATAAGAATTCAAACTAGATACCTCAAAAATGTTGGAGGTCTATATCTACCTTGTATCAATATGTTCTCAGCTACATAATTAGAGGTCATTTGTTGTTTTATTGGTTTTTTTTAATGTTCAAGAGCAAGGGTCAGACGGAGCTCCAACATAGATTTTGAGCTCGCCGTAGAACTCCTACCCCTAAATTTGGTCCCTAGCCGATCTTGTCATGAACTTGTCAGTGTGATAGTGGTAGTGCACAATGTGGCGCGTTCATTAGGGCAAAACAAACTTAGAGTGCAGGTCGAGGCCTATCGTTTAGGTCAATATTCTAAGTATGTCTGTTGTCTTGTAGCTACATTTTTTTTTTAATTTTGTTCAGTGTAGCGGAGGGCTTCATGTGTAGGTACATGAGGTTCGTGCACCATTGTTCAACGACTCTTTTTTGACTCTAACGGGTGTCTTAAGGTCTACTTTTTTCCTTGTGGTCCTTTCACTGAAGGCTTTTGACATTAATGTTTGGGGTCTTTCTTTTGGTTTTGTGAATGTTTTGGGTTGTAAAAATGATGATTTTTACCCCGATGTGTTGACGTGTTTATTTTGTTTTAGTTTAGGTTGTTTGTCTTTTTTCGGTATTATGTATGGCCTTAGTATTGCTAAGAATTTAAGGCACGTTTAGCATGCCATATCAGCACTTTGCATTGTATTATTTAAAAATAATACAATGTTTAGTGACATTCATGTACTGTACTATTTAATACAAAATCAAAAATTAATACAAAACAAGTCGTGATATCAAATTCGACCAAAACCTCTGTGTTAGACCATAGTATATAATTTAAACCAAAAGTACTTATTAATAAACCAATCAAATAATTGAAATATGTTAAAGACATAGAAGTTAAAGTTTTATAATGAGACTCAAGGTGGGGTCTAGGGTGGGATTCGAAACTAAGGTCAGGGTCGAGATTCATAATCAAAGTCAGGGTCAAAATTTGAGGACATGATTTAGGACCAGGGTCAAGGTCAGGGTCAGGGTCGAGATTCAGGACTAAGGTCTAGGGTTGGGTCATAGTTGGGATTCGAGACCACCATCACGATCAAAATTTGGAGTCTGTGTCGAGATTCGAGATCGAGTTCAAGATTTGAGGCCAAGGTTGAGACCGAGATTTAGGACTATGGTTAAGGTCGAGATTCATGACTAGGGTCGGGGTCAGGATTTGGGGTTGGGATTATGGGTTAGGGTCAGAATTTGGGGTCGTGGTTGGGACACGGATCGAGATTCAACATAAGGGGTCGACGTTGAGATTCGAAACCAATATTAGGATAGAGGCTAGGATTCGAGGCTAGGGTCAAGGTCAGGTTAGGATTGGGGACCAAGGTAGAGGTCCAGGCCGAGATTCAGGATCAAGATTTGAGTTGGAATTGAGATTCATGGTTGAGGTTAGGATTTGAGGTTAGGATTTGGGACCAAATTAGGATTGAGGTTGAAGTCAAAATTCAAGACTAAGGTCGCAATCAGAATTTAGGGTCAGTGTTAAGATTCCAGCTCAGGATTTAGGACCAAGGTTAGGATTCAAGATTGGAGTCAAGATTCAGGGTGAAGATTTGGAATCAAGGTCGGGATTCGAGACCAAGGTTAAGATTTAGGGCCAGGATAAGGGTAAGAATTCTAGATCAGGGTTGAGGTTACGGTAAGGATTTGGGGCGGGGTTAGGTTTCCTGAATCCTGACCCTAACCGTAACCTAGTCCTAAATCTTGACCCCAATATCGGTACCAAATCTCGAGCCCAATCCCAAATCCCGTCCCCAATCACGATACTAGTTTCAAATCCTAACCTCGATCCTAATCTCGATCTCAAATCCTGACCCTAATACTGGTCCTGAATTCCTACCTCGACCTTGGTCCTAAATCCTGTCCTCGACCACGACACCGATCTTGGTCCAAAATCCCTAGCCCAAAATCTCGACCTCGACACTGGTCTCAAATCCCGACCCCTACCTTGGCTTTGAATCTTGACCCTCTTGAATCCTGAATCCCGACTTCAACCCTGATCCTGAATCACAAATCCAACCATGACACCGGTCTCAAATCTCGATCCTGACCTTGAATCTTGACCCTAATCCTAAATCCTATCCTTGACCCCATCTTCGAATCTTGACCTTAACCCCAACGTTGGTCCCAAATCCCGTCCCTGACCTTAGTCTCGAATCTTGATCCCACTTATGGTCCTAAATTCTGTCCCCTATCCCGACCCTAAATTCAACCTCGATCCCGGTTTTGAATCTCGACCCTGACTCTGGTATTAAATTCTGACCGTAATCCCGAACCAGAATTTCAACTCCAAAACAATGATTCAAATTTACTATATTTTAAATTTAAATACTAAACCAATACAATGTAGTAGTAAACAAACATTGTATGGTGTAATACAACTTTTTAATATGGTGTAAAACCAAACAATGTATTGTATAACACAAATGCAATACATTATAATGCAAGACAATACAATACAAGGTCTCAAACATGCCTTTATTAAAGATTCATGTGCTTATTTATTCTTTGATATATCTTTTTGAATGTCCAGTTTCATAACTCGGTAAACACTTCTTCTTGAGCACTCCATTTAAATTTCATCCCATCTTCAATTTCTACCTAAAACAAAACCCATTTGTTGTCAAGCTATATATAGCTCCCTTAATATTTGTTTCAATTATTGCATCTTCCCAAAGGACTTGATCCTTAATTTATAAGCTGCTGTACAATCCTAATATAACAAGTACAATGTGGCCATGTTATGAAAAACTCGTCTGTTTAAAGAAAATCACTAAAGAAAAATTCATACACTAGTAATTCCCAATTCTACGTATTTAGGGTTGAATTTGATAATCACTTCGCCACCCAAGAATTAATGGTGAAATTTCTGAAAGAGAAGGGGAAAAAAAACGTATATTTGAATTTAGTGTTCATACATAATGCTCACTAAAGGTTGAATAATAAATAAAACTAATGCAAACTAAATTCACAGTCCCTTGCATAACATGCATCATTTGTAGGGACAACTCTTGTTGTTGCAGAGGGCACCGCTAATATTAAACATCATAACTAGAAGATGATAAACTTTTGAAGATCCATACTAAAAGACTCATTTTTTTTTATAGGTACATGATATTGGTTAGGCATTGTTGGAGCATCTCCAATGCAATGTTAAATTGATGTGCCAAATTTAGCATTTGAGTGTTAAAAAACAAAATCTCTAGTACAATGTTATTTTTAATGCTAAATTTTGTAGCATTTGTAGCATTTGCTTGGTAGATTGATTTTTTTACTTTAATAATTATAATATTCTTATTTTGTAATTATTTATACAAATTAAAAGTTTATTTTGATAAGTTTCAAAGTTCAATAATTATGAGAAAAACAAATATAGCATTTTAAATAGCATTATGTATTGAAACTAAAATAAAATAACACATCAAATATGTTATTTTTCTACTTTTTAATGTCAAATATGACATTTACATAGGTATTTTTTTCTACTTTTTAATGTCAAATAAAACATTGACATTGATATTTACCTTAGAAATAGTCTTATATTGCTTCTCTCCCATCCCCACATTCCATGCCTATGGGATACTTTGTCTAGGAATCTTGACAAGTGGGAAACCGCAGCCCCATGTGATAATTGTCAGTATATATATTGTAATTTTTCATTTGAAGAGCTGGTGATAATGTTTTAGGCTTAAACTTGTCTTAGAAACGCTAAAATGTATTCATCGTTTCTTTTCTCCTGTCTAAGGTCCAAGATAGGCAAGGAAAAAAAAGTTTAATATTGGCCTTTTATTTTTTCTCCCATATAAACAATGTAATTAACGAGATAGCAATACATGTCTGCTTTTGATCCATTGCATGCACTAAGCTTTTATGAACTTTACAAGAGTAAAACTAGGAATATTAACTAATTTTTGTCACCTATAGCTTAACTTTATTTGTATATTTTACGAAATTAAAGAAGTTTGTTTTTTTTTTCCTTTTTATACCTTGTATTTTAAAGTTATTAAAAAAATTATATCTTACATTTTAAATTGTATCACATTCATAATTTTACATTTTAAATTCATGTTAAATCCTTATATTTTTGGGTTAAATGTTGATTTTTATCTTGAAAAAGACCCAAATATCCTCTACATTTAGAGTTTTGATTTTTTTTTTTCTTTTTCCTTTTTCTCTTAGGGAATAAGTTGTTTTTGGTCAAAATTGACTCTTGAAAAAGAAATATAAGAATTGTGCCTAAATTTAAAACACGAAGGTATAACTATGATACAATGTGGAATGTGAATTATTGATTTTTTTTAGTGTTTTTTCTTTTTTAAGAAAGTGAAATGGGAAAAATCTAACTCTCTTATGAGTAATCTACTAAACCTGAAAATAACAATCTTATCAATGTAGTTATTAAGATGTACATAATTAAATAAATGCTAGCGTAGTCAAAATATGTGAATTTACTAAGGGTGTACAAGTATTTCTTATATTTATATTTATTGAGGTCACCAAATTATCTTTCTAAACAGGTATTTGAAAGTACGATTTAAACCATAATTTGCAGCTCCAATCAAATTTTTTATAGTATTTTTTTTCACATGCTATAATATTTATTCTGATTCTAACTTGCGGTTTCAACTACATTCCTAAATACCTGTAAACTATGTAAGCAAACATATGAATAAACGATAGAGATAATTTCTTCTCCTTTTTTTCTTTTCCGTTGTGAATTTTCTAATCACATCCCTTGAGAATTTGAGGACTCATAATGGGCTAAACTGATTGCTTGGTCGGTATAATGTCGCTATCAAGCGTGGCGCACTGCTTTCTGCTGGTGAATTATCCAACGGATCCTTTATTTCTGTATTCATTATTTGATAACGGTTCCTTTGAATTTTATACGCAGCAAAATGAAAAGTATGATTATTTTTGCATTTAATTACAGAAGTCAGAATCAACATCACAATAAGATTCAAGACTAGTTAACTAACACCAGATTAAAACATGGATTTCTTTGATAACAAGAGCCCAACTTGAACAATGACAAAAAAAAAAAAGAGAATAAATTATTTAATTTAAATATCTATTAGGAATTAAGACTATATTTTTATTTAATTTAAGTAAACATAAAGATAGAAGGAAAGAAAACAAGTCCTTATTATTCTTGATATATAAAATCGGATCAAGTGTTGGCAAAAGAAATAATTTTTACGAATTCTAGTAAAAGTGGTTAATCTGGTTTTACCGATATATTAGAAAGTGTTTTAGGAACCAAGTTACAACTTAAAGTTCGAACTTAAATAAATACTGTAGTACGAGAGCTTAACACTACTGTAGTATGCTCTTGTTTTATACTACAGTATGTAAAAGCTTACACTGTAACAGTTAGAATTTTGATGCTGGGTAAGTTTGTAAGTTTGAAATAATTAGAATAATGTCCGAGCACCAAGGCATCAAGCCTAGTTCGCACCCACTTGGGTGAGCAAATGGATTTCAGAGAGCTATTCGTACATACCATTATAATAAGTTCGTTCTTTCTTTTTCCATGCACGCAATACTTTAATTGAAACAAACACAACAATTGTAAATCTGGTAAAAATACCGAGATTATCAATATCATAATTAATCTATCATAATCAACAAAACAGTTAAACCATTGTTTATACTTAAAAAAACAGATTTTTTTTTCTTTTAGTATAAACCATAAAAGATACAAAATCGAGCTGAACCACACGAAAGGCATTCTTGTTTCTTTAAATCCCAATAGCAGACCTCAAAAGATAATAAAATAAGATAAAATAAAATAAAAAACATCCTATGGCTGCGGTATAGATTTTATTGACTGATTTGATAATAGAGTTATTATTAATTTGATATTTTCTGACCTAAACTAAGAACTTCAGTGACCGCTATGAAGCTACAAATATCGTTGGGAACTATACAAAAACATACAAAAAGTGACAAAATTAAACAGAATATCACAATCACATAGAGATCTAAGTGTGTGTATATAACTCTATCTATTATAAAAAGACTGTACCTATAAAAATAGATAAAAAGAAAAATAACTCTTCAAAATTTCTGTCAACCTTTTTTTTTTTATGAAAGGATGTTGAAACTTGAGATAAATTAGATAAATACAGTAGCATGTGAGAACTTCAAGCTATAGCATATTTTTATTTTACACTGTAACGTATAAGAGGTTCACACTGTAACAATTATAACCTTAATATTGAAACTTAGTTTCCAAACATCTTTTATATAAATCTCCGCCTAAAGAAATCTTTTTTTTCCCCTTTATCCTTTTGGTTCTTATGGATCGTACTATTACATGAAACAAGATGACCCATTTAACCACTTCTTTATATTTTATTTTTTGTGTATAGTCTACTTAGCTGACATCACTCAACAAAACAAAGAAATTAATGAAAGTAAAAGGAAGTCATTAACAATTTTTTTTTTTTCTGTAATGGATGACAATGCCTCAGGTGATAGCTTTTGTCTAAAACAGTTTGCCCAAATATGACATGCCGTGACAAATCATTGAAAGTCAAAGAGATCAAATAGGTTTTTTTTTTTAGTTTTTTTTGAGGGAGAGATCAAATTGGTTTTGACAGGCTCTTGTTTTTGAATAATGAGCCATGCGCTGTATATGTACCTTGCACCTGGGCATCTTCTCAAAATTGAGTGCTCGGTGAGTGGACTCGACCTTTTCTGCCACTTTCTTCAATATCCCAATATTTTTACGGTCCTTCTGCGATCGAACTAGCATCTAGTGAAAATCATCTTTGTTTATATACTAGACGGTTAAAAAATAAATATTTTTTATTTATTTTTTAGTTTTGGTACTGGACCTTTCTCAAACATCTATATAAAAGGATTGTTCGTTTTTCTTGAAATGAATGGCTAATTAAATTGTGTTATTTCAACGGAATAAGGAAAAAAAGTAAAGATTAAAAAAAATGAAATCATTTCGGACGTATGCCTTAAAATTACTTTATATAGTGACACGTAGAGTAGAATTCACATATTGTATATTTTTATTTTATTTTTATTTTACTTTTATACAGTGACACGTAAGAGTAGAATTCACAAAGTGTATATTTCTAAAAGTTAAAAAAATACATATAAATTAAACAAAAAATACAAAAGGGTTTTCCTTTTATCTTAGCGCTTGCTTCTTAATATAGTGGATGTACTAGCCAAAAATGGCAGTAGTAGCTGAAAATATCAATATATAAATATATATATTATGTCAACTATATATGTTCCAAAACAAGAATTTGACAGCAACATAATCATGACAACCCAGAAATTCGTTTTAGAACGACCACTTGGATGCAATAATTTTTGCAGATTAAATGTCATGAGGATAAAGTCTAGTCCAGTGATGGGAATTCCACAATGATTTACTCAGCCACAATGGGTATGGCTAAAGGACAAAAGGAAAGTCACTTTTGCTTGACGGACAATATGTTCAACGCCTTCTGGCCCCTCCTTTAAAGATATGCATATATGACATGAACTTGCACTTCGCAGTAACGTTTGACCAAATGTAAAATATTGGGTAAAAGAATCACAAATGAAAGAGGGAATATGAATTAGAGATAATCAGCAGGATCAAAAACCAAAAAAAAAAAATACATGATACCGTTTAGAGACTTAATTTGAACCAAAAAATTATACTTCGTACTAGTTTTACTAAAATATTTTTTCTTATACAATTTAAATTATTACAATATTTTAAGTTCAAACCGACATAATTTTATTGTTATATGTTACAATTCTAAGTCTAAAGTGTTAAAGTTGTATAATTTTCATCTTCTGATAAATAATGATTTAAGAATTTACTCCAATAATAGAATAGAATTCTCTTTTTAAAAAAAAGATAAAAGAGAGGGTATTAATCTACCAACCCAAAGGGACTTGGAGTTTTTATAAGCCTTTGGAGTTTTTATAAGCCTCTGTTTTACAATGATGATTCCAACTGTGTTTGTTACAATTTTTTCTTTGATAAAATTTAAACTAAAAAATGTTTCCAACCACAAAAAAAAAAAAAAAAAAAAAAGGGTTCCAATCTAAACAGATTATGAGTTTCAACCACCACACACACTAACAAATATATACGGCAAGCCACTAAATTCGTTAACTACCCAAGTGGGGGACAAGACTATGTTGCATGTGGGGATTGCAGCAATTATCACAAAAGTTTGAGCTTCCAAGCAATTATTTTTCGTAAAGGGACAACTACATCATTAACCCTTTCTTTTTTCTTGGGGTCATTGTACGAAATTACGTGGAATAGCATGATTTCTACAATATTACACACACACACATTTATAATATTATTGTGGAGGAGCAGAGCCATGCGACACGAAACCGACATATTTGTAATGTGCAAATTTAGTTCACATTTATTTTTGTTGGTAGCTTAACCTAACAATAGTTTTAAACTACTGTTAGCATTGAATTCTTGAGTTTTAGTTTTTCACCTTAAAATAAATAAATGTATGCGCGGAATACATTTATGGTATTAATTATATTAAGAGATCGCGCCAAGATATATGTCCAAGCAGTGAATTTCTATGCTGACGTGTGAAAAGAATGTCCGTTGAATTTCTATGATCACTACTTTTATTGCTTTTAAAAATATTAAAAATGTAGAACCGAAGACATGTAGAGAAGTTACGGATCCAAAAAAAAAAAAAAAAATTTGTGAGTTATACACAGATTAATTAAGAGGGAACTGAGAAATCAAAAGGGTCTTGTTAGTTTTTTCTCTTTTTTTTCTTTTTTTTTTTTTTTTTTTTAGGTGAGTTGTTAGCCGTTTTCTCTACCTGCAAGCAATGCTGTTAAATGATGTGCACAAGGGAAGTGCAATGCACATCATGGATTTGATGGGTAGTTAGTAAATAATCCAAGAATTATTGCTTAACCCTTGCCATTAATATATATACATAGCTTAATCAAATGGGTGGGCGAGTAGTGACAGGAAGCTCAGTATAAGGGTCCGTAAAAAAGATTTGCAACTTTTTCCCTTTGTTAGTCACATTAAAAGAGGGAGCTAGTAGCTTAAATAATTTTGTCGTCCTTGTTCTTCTTTTTATTATTGGCTTTCAAAAAACAAAAAAAAAAAAAAAAAGAGAGAATAATTATGTCGTTGTCTTCACTCGACTCAATAATGTCATGGATTAGTTTCAACAAGAAAGCCCAAATTCTGGTTCGATTTCTCCATTCACATAATATTAGTTCACGATCAGTTATGTCTGCATTTTAAAGCTGTTCTTGTTGATGACACGGATAGATCTCTCCTGAAATCTTATGACAGGATTGCGCACACAAAATCAAAATCAAGGAACGCAAATAGCAGTTCCCAGAATTAAATTGGTGTATCACAATCAAATATTGAGAGAAACCTTATTGCTATTTACTATAAATATTTTTAAAACCAAGTTTTACTTTCACAAGTTCTAGAAAAATGACAATTACTACCATTTCCGTTACCGTTATGTCATTTTACTAACCAAGTGAAACTGCAAGACTTCTCCAACAACTACGTTGAACACCTCAACTTGTAAAACAATCAAACACTAGTCATTGAAACATTGAACACCTCCATTTATTAAACAATTAAACACCAAGCATTAAAGCTTCTCCAATGTTGTTGACATTCAATGGTAACACCTCAATAAGGTTAGTGAATCTTGTTCGAAAATGCAACATGGGCAGGGCACTAGTCATCTCATCTGAGCAGATCAGTGTGATTCCAACTCCAAGTTTGTGGATCTATTATCTATAAAACCATTCTGTTCAACAAAACTAACCCCAAATGGATTCTACTCTTTCCTCCGGAACAACAATAATATCATCTAAAAAAACATGAATGCAAAAGAAAAAACACTTTTTAACCCTACAACCACTATATAGACTTAAGAGTGTCAAATTAACGACCGAACCGCTAGCCACAATCTGGGAACCATGTCAAAAGCTAATGATGACAAGTAACCAATATGCGTGTCTACCGTGAATTGCAGCGCTACACCACCTTTTTTTAGAGGAAACAGGCAGAAGGCTGGATTCAACCTTTTGTACCTCTCCATCGCTTCTTTCCTGTCTTCACGTCGCTTTCCTGTCCCTTGGACGGATTTGGCAACTTAATTTTCATGGTTTCCGGAACTTTTTCCAAATCAGAGGAGTTGTCTTTTACATCCTCGTTCGCTTTTACCTTTGATGAACCAGACTTCACCTTGCCAGTACCATTAGCACTGGACTTCCCACTGGTCCGGTTGGGTTTATCCTCAGAAACCGAGGCAGTCTTTGGCGTGCTCGACTTTGACTTCGCAGCCTTCAAGGTGTCTTGCTTGGACTTGGTGGATGGCGTGCTGCTTTCATCCTTGGATTTGGCAGTCTTGGATTTCTGGGCGTCATTACTCTTTGACTTGCTGGATGATTTCGAAGCAGTAGTAGCTGATTTGCTACTACTACTTCTTGGTGTCTGGTCCTTAGATTTGCCACCACTCGCATCCTCCAATTTGCCAACAGACTTGGCATCGTCTTTGGATTTTCCATCCGATTTACTACCCCGTCCAGATTTTTGTGCAGTGCCTTTGGATTTGCTGGCTGAAGCCCCTCCAGTCCTAGACATCATGCTTAGAACTATAAGAAATTTTCAACTATAAATGGGGTAAAAATAAAGTTTTATTAATAGGGTTATATCTAACTACTAAATTTAGGGGACAAAAATACTCACTTTTTAGGTGACGCTTCAAACTTTTTTTGTTTAGTTGGCAGCTCATCAGATTTTGTCTTTGCCTTCTTCTTCAGAGGCCTGGTTATATTGATCGAAGAAATCAACATCAGAAATTGTGTCAATTAGCACGTTTGCATCTCTCTTGAGCAGAAACAAAAGCAAGTTTGCTTTTTTTAACCCTACCTCCTCGATACTAGACAATTGTCATTTCCTTTGGTTCCAAAAAAATGGAATTGAGACTCAGATTTGATTAAAACTACGTAAGAGAGGGAAAACTCTGGGAAGCCAGCTGTGCCCTCAGATTATATATGAGAAAAATGAGCAGCAGGGAAAACGGGTTTTGTATATTACTCTCGTCATTGTTCAGCCTCGAGACAGTAATTTGGACCAGTTTTCAAATCCAAAAATAACGATCCTTTATTCCAGTATAATGGGGTGGAGCTCAGTTAAACATAATGTACAAAGATTTAAAAAAAAATAAAAATAAAAACATAAAAACAAAAAAACAAACACACACAAACAAACAAAACAGAACAAAACACCCACCCTAGACCATGCATCTCTCTGTATATAAATAAATACACATACACCATAATCTGCATTGCAACTTTGACTATACAAGACGTAAAAGGACAATTTAACTAACTGTAACAAAAGACAAGAGTTAAAGAGAAAAAAAAAAAAACCCAACAAACAAACATACACAAACAAACAAAACAAAACAAAACACCCACCCTAGACCGTGCATCTCTCGGTATATATATAAATACACATACACCATAATCTGCATTGCAACTTTTAACTATACAAGACGTAAAAGGACAATTTAACTAACTGTAACAAAAAGCAAGAGCTTTGCCTTCTGAAGCAAAGCAATCTAACATTATATTCAAGCGGTACCATATAGAAGCGTATTTTAGATAATAGAAAATACAATAATGTTTCCGACTTTTAAAAAATTTTAATTAGTTAAAAACGAACTTGTGTCTCATGTTTTATGAAACGGTATCTTAGTTCAAGAACAAGAAACTAACGAGGCATTCAAAAGTCTGACCACTAACTCATAGGCCTTCTGGTGGGAAGAATATAACAGGAAAAAAAATCCAATTAACAGCAATCTGAGTTGAAATGTTAATACTTAAAAGAAAAAAAGAAAAGTTGAAATGTTAAATAATAAATAGTAATAGCAAGTTACTTACGTTTCAGTAGAATCATCTGGACTAATTTGGCCAGTTTCTTCTTCCTGTAAACAAATGTGTCAGCATGAATCTAACCTCCTATGGGGAAGTTCACGACTAGCAGATACAAATCAGGCAGCCAATTACCTCATCTAACCCAGATTCATCTCCAATAAACTCCCACTTTTCTCTTTTAAGATTTAATGTTTCTTTATCACCATCATTGTACAAAACCTATATTGTCAAAGGGAAAAGAAAATTTTAATCCAATACAATACCCAGAACTGGGATAATATTAAACTATAGAAAGCCTCATCACTCACATCATGCTTCTTCTTGACCGGATCAAACGACTTGATGACACCATGGTAAAACCTGTAAAATTATTAAAAAGACTAAGAAAAAATCGAAGCAAATCCTTCTCCTGCACAAGAGCGGCGTTCTAATAGAAGCAGCCTAATAGTCCCAATTAGATCAAGGAAGGACTTTTGGTCCAGCCAGCCCATACCCCCATTCCATCTTATTCAGGATTAGTATAAAGGAGTTTATATTCTTCCTCCACAGATCAGGGGGGGGAGAGAGAGAGAGAGAGAGAGAGAGAGAGAGTCATGGACAAGAAATAACTTCTCAACAGTAAGAAATATAAACAGAGTAACATGAACATAGAGTTTTGGTATTATTAAACATCAAAAAAAAAAAAACTAAAGTGGAAATGCTTTCCTTCAATTGTAGAATATCATAGGAAAAAAAAAAGAACAATAAACAAAACATATCCATTAATGCTATCAGAGTTAGAAATATGGAAAATATTATACTCATAGAGAAAAGAATAATTAAAGCAATAAGAAACATAGGAGTTAATGCTATCGGTGTTAGAAATACGTACAATCTCATACTGAAAAGAATAATTAGAAAAATACACACATCATGAAATTCTATCAAAGGTAAAATACATTGAGCATAATGATGGTACTTACATGTGATCCTTCGGCCACCAAACTTTAACCTTTGAACCAACAATGTTCTCACCAAAGTCTTTATCACCAGTCTCCTAATAGAATCAGAAAATAAAATAAAAATAAAATAATTTAGAAATTACAGAAATGTCATTAAACATACTACAATGTAAAGCTCTCACATGCTACAGTATAAAGCATAAGTACGCTATCGTATAAAAAGCTCTCGCATGCTACAATATTTTAGTTCCAACATATAATTCCAACCATGTTCCCAATCACACAAACAATGAGACAAGAAAAGCCAAAAAAATTATGTTTTTTCCCTCAACGACTTTATGATGCACGTAAGACAACAAATATAGAAAAGCTAAACTTATACATATGTACATACATATTCACTCAATGAAAATTTCCATAATCAACTACGCTTTTTGCATTCACAAACCAAAATCATAAAAAAAATAAATAAATTGACCATACTACTTGCAAAGCCAATCGTGACAAGAAAACAATCAGCAGCATCAGTGGCAAGTGTATAACCAAACGATAATTTTGATTCACAAAAGTCAAAATACTATGAGCATGCCTAGTCAGAATCTTCTCAGAGAGAGAGGGAGAGAGAGGGGGAGAGAGAGAGAGAGAGAGAGAGAGAACACATTATAAAAACCACCTGCTAAAAATGCACTAATTTTCCCAAAGGAATTTCAAGTATGATACACAAAGCTGATGCACAGTTTACAAGACAACCTTGATGTAAAAGTTAAAACACCTACCTTTGCGCTGCTTGGAGTTCGTTTTCTCTTTGAATTAGTCTTTTCGGTCTCCTTAGAGCTATGTTCAACCTTGATCAATCTCCCCGACGACTTTGGTGAAGCAATTTTGTCCTGAACAGTTCATAACAACAAAAAGCTGATCACAAATACAGTCGTAAACAAACAAATCAATAGCAACACACATTGGTAACATAAACTGAGTCCAAAGGCAGTAATTACGTACCTTGCTATCATCTTTTGTAGAAGCTTTTGTTACACTCTTCTCAGAGACAGCTTTTCCTCGACTCAGCCTTTTTTTATCCTCCACCTGCTTTGCAGAGGATTTATGTTCACTTTTACTGCTTTTATCCACTTTCTTAACTGACTGCTTCAACGGCTTTGCCTCGGAATCACTTGTGGTTTCACCATACTTTGTGGATGCATCAACCTCTGTTGAAACTTTGTTCTCATTGTAAGTAGCAGTAGGCACCTTTTTCCCAGCACGCCTATTTGGCTTTACTTCCGAATCACTTGTAACATCAGCAACCTTTTTCGAAAGGTCATCTGCCGACAGTGCAACCTCTTTGTCTGAACTGTCTTTCTTCTTTAGTCCAGGTTTTTTGGAACGAATTTCACTGGGAAGGTTCTCTGAAACATCATTTGTAGATGGTGCAGCCTCTTTATCTGAACCATCTTTCTTCTTTTGTCTAAATCTTTTGGAACGACTTTCATCGGGAAGGTGCTCCGAAACGTCATCTGCAGATGGTGCAGCCTCTTTATCTGAACTTTCCTCCTTCTTTTGTCCAGTATCTGAAGTATCTTTCTTCTTTTGTCCAGATCTTTTCGAACGACTTTCATTGGGAAGGTTCTCTGAAATGTCATCTGCAGATGGTGCAGCCTCTTTATCTGAACCATCTTTCTTCTTTTGGCCAGATTTTTGGGAACAACTTGCAGAAGCAACGTCAGCAGATTCATTCTCCAATACCTTAGGTGAGGAAATCTTATCACCAGAACATTTATCGCCTTCTAAAGGTTCTGCTACCTCAGCAGACGAACCCTCAGGAGGTGAACCAGGCAAATCATCACCGTGACCTTCCTGTTCAGTCAGTTTCTCTTTTTCATTCTCATAGTCGGCATGAGGACTTTCTGAAGGTGGTGTAGATTCTAATGATGAACAAGATTGTTTCCCTCCTTTCTTGGTGGTCTGCTCTGCCTTTTGATCCGTACCAACTACCTTCTCAGTATTCGAAGCATCCAGCTCAGTGTTGCCTGATGCATGCAAATCTTTTGAATTCTCAATAGGGCGGTCAATATCTTGAATCTTTAAGGAGCTTGAATCACCCAGAGAGTCATCTCCCCCAGTCTGTGCGATACCATTACTCAAAGCAGACTGGGGCGATCTACTAAAAGAAGGATCAACTTTTTCTGACAGCGCGTCTTCCTTGGTCACCCCTTCATCTTCCTGAATTGAAAATACATGTAACTGTGTATCTTAAAAGTTCACCAATTTTAAATTCTACAAGATCGGAAATATAACATATATCAACACAAATCAAGGTAGAAAGATGACATGCCTGGGCTTCCTCGTCATTGGATGGCTTTACTGACTTCCTCTCACCAGTCTGACAAAGCAAATATAATTGAGTTCCAACTTGCAGTAATCAAACACACACACACAAAAAAAAAAAAGGGAAAAAAAGAATTGTGGGATAGGAGATAAATTAAAGGACAAAAACATTACTAAATAAATTCCCGAATTAAATGAATAGCATGCAGCTGTTTGCAAACACCAATGGATAAAGTACATACCCTTCCAATATATACCCAAAGACATGCACTAAAAAATTATGCATCCAACATTAGCATTCAGAGCGAGTGTATCACAGACAGAAACTTTGTTTTGACAAAAAGCACAAGTGACCTCTTGGAACAACAACAACAACAAATGCCAAAAACATGGAGGAAACATAAACACGGAGGAACAAAAATGGTGGTGAAAATAGAGATTATGAATGACACTGTGGAATGCTAACTTGAAGGTTTTGAGGAACAATCACAATCAGCAATAAAGTGGTCGAGTAAAAAGCGTCCAAGTAACACATTTCTTGACAAAACATTTCATTTTTGTTATCTGATCTAGAAATGGCTGGGAAAAGTACCATATTTTCATCGGAAGCTTGGACATCTTGACAGATAGTAGCAACCACTTTACTGTAATCCTTTAGCGTAATGTCCAAGGTTTTTACTGCCTGTACCAAATAAGGCTTAACCTTGGTAGCACAGCTTTCCAGTACTCTCTCTCCCAATCTCCGTGCAACGGGCAGAACTTCCTAGAAAAAGATGTTGGGTTGGCAGGTTAATAACTAAAAATTAGAAGAATGTAATCTGTAACTCAGACAATAAATGACCTCATTGCCATTTTTCACACTGGCCAGTATGGGAGAGAGTAGCTCCACAGAAATATCTTCACTTTCTTCTAAAACAAGGGACATTATTGTCTCCATGGATGTGAATACGTTCTCTGGGTGATAATCCCTGTAGAGTTTTCAGATAACATCAGTTAAAAGGTACAAAAGAAGGCAGAAACAATTCTCAGCTGTTTTTTAAAATGCCCTGGATCCTCAACTGGAAAATGAAAATCAATAAATGTGAACGCATAAATTAGGAGAAAAAAAGTACAAACAAACAACTATTGCCAAGGCAGTAAAGAAGGATTCTAAAACATGTCCAAATCTCAAGTTGCAGAACAAATCATTACAAAATATTTGGTCTTCCCTCTTTCCACACTATAATAGTACTTTTCAAGGATCACTGACCAACTCATTAAATTTTCTCTCAAGGATAATCAACAAAGATACTGCAAATAAACAGACTACTTTGTATAGAATTCTCTCTCTGAAACATGTCAATAACATACAAAGTTTACAGAAAAAATAAATAAATAATATTCCATACTGAAAGCCATATCCACATGCGAAAAACAATGCACACAATTCTATTCTAAGCCAACAAATTGTTAGTTAAATGATAAAAAATGCCATTTATCCATCGTACCAACTCGACAAGAAATTAGGATTACAACAAGTACAAAAAGGATGAAAGAACAGCACAAAAACAAAACTTGACTGGTACTTATCTGTACCTAATAGACTTGAGAAAATGCTGGAACATCTCCAGTATCAATGAATCGCATTCAAGATCCAACATCACCACACAAGACCTGACTTTTGCAACAGTCTCAAGAATTGAGGTCCTCTTTTTGAATGATCGACTTGACTCGTCAGAAAGATTTTCAAAAGACGAAACAATAAGCTGAAAGACCTCCTGCATGCACAATAATAGTTAACAAAAGGATCTAAAATGCAAAGACGGAAGCAACAGCCCATAACACGAATCTCAAAAAAATGGTTAAATACTAGGTACCTTCATCTGATCATCATCATAAGGAGCTTCAGGTGCAGTTATTCTTGTTATCTCACTAATGCAGGATGCAACTGCAACCTTGACATCAACATCAGAATGTCTTAAAAGTTGATCAGCAACCAATGCTTTCAATGAAGGAGAAAGTGCAGCTTGCATTGAGTCAGATGGTGACTGTTCAACCTTTGATAGACAACTCTCAACTCTCTAGAATCACCAAGAATGAAAGAAGCATGATGTTACACAAATGATTAACAAAAAAAAAGAAAAAAGAAAACCGAAAACACACCATGCTCATATACATAGTCTACAGGCACCTTAATGGTTAAAATGTGACCAATGAACACTTAGGAAACTTTGTCCGTATCATCAACAGATCTACTTTTGCTCCTCAAAAGGAGAAAGTTCATAATTCTCTTCTCGAGATAATTGAAGTGAAGCATCAATTATAGGAAACAAAAAAGAAACCGCGGCACACACGAATATAGCAAGCTTGAATTTACCGATGAATTCCATCACTACAAATGAAATTTTATCAGGGGATCAGAGGCGAGGTGGTCAATATGCACTTTACAGTAGATGAGAAACACCTGGCTCTAAGGAGAAGAGCAGTTTCCTTTTTCAGTAAGGACAAGGAAGCAAGAAATTACAATCACATTTTGAGACATTAATGCTCTAGAGAAATTCAGAGAATAGCAAAAGATTTAAAAAAAAAAAAAAATCAATTGTCATATCACCAGCATCGCCATATCCCTTCTTGGAAAACTGTAACGCCGTATAAGATAAAACTCATTCTTCACTATATTCATTTTAGTTTTCAAAGCTTCTGCTCAAACCCATTAAAGAACCTTTGTGTAACTGAAAATAAAACCTAAAACTAGTCATAGGTTGATTCGGAAACTTCGCATGGCTCATAATCCGCGTTATACTTCAAAATTGAAAAAAAAGAGCAGAAAATCACACGTGCAGACAAAACTTGCAGAAATTTAGGACTGAATACTCAATTTATTAGACCCTCAAAAAAAAAGAATACTCAATTTATTAGACACGGTAAGAGGGGGAGACCCTAAAAACGCATTAAAGAAGGGGAAAGAAGATAAACCCTACGTGAGCCCAAACCGAAGAAAAATTAATAAAACTAAAAACAGAATAAAACGAAATTATGCTAACAGTGTTCAAAACACAACGCTAAAAATGCAAATACTTGGTAAAAATGGCAAAGAACCCACTCTAAGGCTAAGCCCGCGCAACAAGCTTTCAACATACGAAAACTTACCAAACCCATTTTTCTAAATAAACAGAGAATCACACCGAAACTGTATGCTTTCAAACAAATGGCATCCCCAAAAGTAAAACCCTAGGACGCAAACTTCACATCGATTCATAACGAAGCAAAGAAAGAAAAGCGCAAAATTGAAGGCTTACGTCGAGAAGAGGGAGAAGTTCATCGACGGCCGAGGGAGGTTCAAAAAGCTTATTTCCAGATTCCGTGAGCTGTTCTTCGAGCTCTAAATCCGACGACGCCATTCTTCCTCTGCCTTCCTTTTCTTCCAATTACAGATCCTTCACAAATCTCACGCCTCAGGAGTCCAAATTCAGACCATTGAAACCCTAGAAACCCACGAATCGTGGATAGAAAGCGGATTTACGGAGAAAGCATGAAATTTCTTTAACGATGGAGAAAGTTAGGGTTTCTTTTTAGAGAGAGAAAAACGAGAGAGAGTTAAATCAGATAGAGAGCGAGAGTTCTTTTTCGAAATATTTTCCCAGAAAGAAATAAAGATGACTAATTCGTTAAGTATAGTAAATAAATAAATACATTTAGATTTCTTTTTTATTTTTTTATTTTTTGCCCTTACTTTTTGTAATATGTGTAATTTAATTTTGTGCGCTTAAAAAAAAAAAACAAAAGAATCGAGCGAAGAAGATCAGCTCGGATTCCGCGGGCCTCTGTGAATTGGAGCTCAATTTAGGGTTTCAAATCCGCCTCTGGATTTTCAGGCCGTGGGGCCCACGTAGAGTTTGTTGGGACCGTTGGATCTTAATTGCTCGTTGCCCCTTTCTTCGGAGGATATTTTCGTAAAACTATTCTTATCTTATTTCTTCTAAATTTTCTCCTTTGACAATTTACAATTTCTTTTTTTTTTTCTCTCCTCGAGCATTTACAATTTACTTGCTAACCAAGTTATTATTTCCACCACGACAAAAAAAATGGAGTTATTATCGTTCCTTTCCTAGTCGTACGATTTTACATTTATGCCCTCCATCTTTCAAATTTCAAGATGCGCGCACTCACATTTTCTTATTCACGGGTGTAGCGATTAGCGAGAGGTAATTTTTTTTAATGTCATTATCACGAAGATTTTGCTGATAAAACTCCAAAAATACATAGCTTAATACCAGCGGGAAATAAAAATAAAATAAATAAGTAACTTATATCTCAATAAATGAACTCCACATTCTTAAAGATAAAATGACTTTTCAACATTGCAACAGAAAATTTTCTTTTTGAAATTCACTTTGGAGGAGATATATTATAAATTGGTTATGTTATAAATCTCATATTGTTCAAGTTTAAAATAAAAATTTGGATTGTTCCATAATCTCACAAAAGTAAAATAATTATCACATATAAAATAAATAAAAACTTTTAAATAAATTTCAAAATTGCTCAATTGCCCTTGCACAGAAACAAAATGAATGAATGAATAGGTTGGGTGATTAGAGTTAGGGTTGGTGATTCGTGTTTGCGTGTCGTGTTCGAGCTAGCACGATTACAGCATGATACGATTAGCCAAAACATGTATACTACACAATTAATAAATGAGCTAGGAACTCAAATATAAACACAAACCGCATATGGCATGCTTAATACGACATGATACGATTAACACAATTATTAAACAAGTCGTGACAGGTTAACACATATAAGACAGGTTTATGGACCAATTAACTAAAAATTTAAAAAAAAAAAGCAAGAAAAAAATTAACAAAGACCCAAAATTTCTAAGCTCGAGCATGATTAGCCTTAGGGTTAATAGTGCGATTGAGTGTTATATATTTTTATAATAAAATTTAAATATTTTTATTTTTTAGTTTATATGTGTCATAAAAGGGCAAATTCGTGTCGTGTCGGTACATTTGCGGCCCATTTAATTAAACGTGTTAAAGCTTATTAAACATGTTAGCATGAATTCAACAAGTTTATTTTTGTGTTATTCGTGTTAACCCATTTACGGCCCAATTAATAAACGTACGGTCTAAACTCATTTATCTTGTGTCGTTTTTCGCATCATATCATCATGCCGTGTCCAAAATTGCCGGCCCCAATTGGAGTCCAAATCAGTTGTCTCATTTTCCCATCTCATTGGTTGTCCCCTACTATTTATTTAACACATTATTTAAACTTAACAACTTAAACACACAAATAGAACCTAAATATTAAAAGTAATTAAGCAATTAACTTAGTTGTCAGAATTCAATTGAATAAATAGGCAATGAGAGAAGAAAATAAGATGTTAGATCTTAATTCAAGTGATTATCATCTATTTTTCAATAACATGTAAAATATAGATGTTTCATGTAAAAATTTAGAATAAGATTTTGTGTCCCCTTAGATGTCATAATTTTTGTCTTCTTAATAATATTACGCCATGTCAATTAAAAATACTACATACCCATTTTCACAAACATTCATATTGACGTCATCTTACTCCCATCTTCCCTTTTTTTATTGTTTTTCCTCTTATTTTCTACTCCTTGCGTTATCTTTTATGTCACAAAAGGTAATATTGGGGCTAGACCATATCAACGTACGCTGCATGCGCCAGAGAATTCATCAATTGCTTCACTGGAAAGTATTTTGCGTTTTGCTGGGATCTAACATTGAGAACTGAAGAATTCATCAATTGCTTTATTAGAGAAGTATGTTGCATTTTGTTGCGGATATGACATGGAGAACTCATCAATTGCTTTACTAGAGAAGTATATTGCTTTACTACAATTGCTTTGCTTTACTGGACATAATATTCCTTCATTCAAGATTGGTAATAATCATTGACTTATAAGGTGATTGGCGGTTAAAACTAAAAATGTTTATTTAAAAACTTTAACATGTGACAGCTTTATATTGTAATAACAATTTACTTTTTACTTATCTGTTGAGAGTTTTACATTGTATGTTGGTTGGAATCAACAGTTTCAACTGAATTACCAAACAACTGCTTATACTTTTTTCAATAAATATAAACAACTGCTTATACTTTTTTCAATAAATATTCGGTACATCTAATTAAACATATAAGCTATAACATTTGTGAATTATATTTTTTTTTATTTTTGAAAGGAAGATTTAGAATTTCTTTTAAGTGAATTTCTACTTTTAATTTTTCAATTTTTTGTTTTAAATTAATGATCGACACATTTTTTATTTTCTACAAATGAATTGATGGTTATCAAATTACTAGTTTTTCGTATGAATTTCTATTTTTCCTCTCCTTGATCTTCTCCATGAATGCGTCTTTGTGCACTTGAAGGGGAAGATGAGCATCGTGGGCAGTGGTTAACGTGAAAAGGGGAGGAAAAAAAAAAGACAAGAGTTAGAATGAAGTTAACGTGAATGTTTGTGAGTGAAATAATGATGTGGACTTTTTAATTGATGTGGTTAATATTATGGAGGACAAAGGACATGAGTTAGATAAAGTTAACGTGAATGTTTGTGAGTGAGATGATAATGTAGAATTTTTAACTGATATGACGTAACATTATTGGATGACAAAAATATGAACCTATAAAGGAACACAGAAGTCACTTCCTAAAAATTTATGCTTTGTAGTTAAAAATCAATGTTGATGATGGCCAAAACTAAGAAGTGAGTTACAAAATACAAATAAATAAATGAGTATCGTTTTCGCATCCAAATCCAATCTCTTTTTTTTTAAAATTTGATATTTAGATTTATTTACAATTGTACTTGATTACTTTCATCTGTATACAAGATTTATCACATGATAACAGCACCTCTAAACTCTGGAATTTCTATCCTCATCCAACTGCTCAAAACCTAACATTTCCCTAACAAGATAAGCATTTTATTTTGTCCTAAAAACCAATAGCAAATAATAATCATAATACAACTTAAAAAAAACTACTGTCACAAAGGACTATATATTATAGCAAAACATTGCATGTGATTATACAGATACATGATACAATATAAATATTATATTGTCTTCTCATTTCAAAGCATATCATGGTATCAATCCCATCATCCCATTGTATAAGAAGAAGGCAAGTTGATTACAGTAGTTATTATAAATAAATCAATCATGTTTCAATGAAGAATGTGGCAGCATATGGATGATGAAATGAGGTAGAAGATGAACGAAGAATTGAGAGTGAAAAGGAACTTTATTATCTGGTTATTATCTTCCTTTGCACAAAGCCAACTCGAGCTTATATATGAATCTTGCAGGAGAAGTAAAAACTATTTGATGGAGAAACTAAATAGTTAATAAGTTACAGCTAACTTTGTCAGCTTGTCAATTACTAACAAACTAACTAGCTGACTCATTGATTCCAAGACGGCCCTTCAAGATGGACTGTATATGTCTTTGACAGCCATCTTGGATAATAAGGAAAAGAGTAACGAGGAAGGTAGAGCTTTGGTGAAGATATCAACAAGTTGATGTTGAGTTTTGATGGGAAGAAGTTTGATGGAACTTTCTGTAAGCTTGTCTCAAACAAAATGGCAGTTGATTTCAATATGTTTAGTGCGTTCATAGAATGTAGGATTTGTTGCTATGTGAAGTACAGCTTGGTTATCACAAAAGATCATAGCAGGGGAAGAAGTTGTGATACAAAAATCTTTTAAAAGATGTTGTCACCAGATGATCTCACTAGTGGTGGTTGCTAAGGCATGGTATTCTGCCTCTGCTGATGAACGTGAGATGGTAGTTTGTTTCTTTGCTTTCCATGAGACAAGGGAATCACCTAAAAATATGCAAAAGCTAGTGACTAACTTCCTTGTATCTGGACATGAGCCCCGGTCTGCATCTAAGAATGCTTTAAGTTGAAGTGAAGAAGAGGAAGAGAAAAATAAGCCTTGACCGGGACGTTTCTTGAGATATCTAAAAAGATGATGCACTGCCTGCAAATGTGGTACTCTTAGATGAGCTAGAAATTGACTAAGCTTGTGGACTGCATATGTGATATCAGGTCCATAGAGGGCGAGATAAAGTAAGCGAACAATGAACCGTCCATACTGTGAGGAATCTTCCAGAGAATCACTTGCAGTAGCACTAAGTATTAAATTTGGATACATTGGGATAGAAGTTGGTTTAGATTAGGGGTGAACAACGGGCGGTTTTGTGGTTTTTGGGCGGGTGCGGGTCGGTTTTTTTAAATGACAAGTTGGCGATTAATCAACCCATAGACCGCCCATAAAATGTGAAACACCCGTTATTTTAACGGATATGATTTTTGATAAAATCATATAAATAAATATATCACTTTAGTATTTTTACTAAGTCACCGTAGTAAATATTTTAAATCTACCTATCACTCACTTATATCAGCCTTGTCCCACTATATTAATGCTCAATTAAATAGCATCCTTATCATTTAGAGACATAGAATTAATTCACCTCAACTACCAGAAGACATCGATATGTTTTCTCAACCACCTTTTTAATGCTTCCTTCATCTTCTTCTACAACTTGTCCCATGTGTCCCCTCAATTATATTGACATTATTTGCTAAAAGTCTCCATGGGAGACATGATAATATTTTCCTTTAATGCTCATTTAATTCTATCCCGCTCCTCAATTAATTTGATGCCTATTTATTCAACCATCACCACTCTCTTCTTTAGTTTCTCATTTTCTCCTTTCTCACTTCAATTTCCAACTAAAAACACAAGGCATAAAGCTCTCTTTGCAACCAC
>CAMOHE010054641.1:24425-56729 GCA_946598075.1 Artocarpus hirsutus | reverse complement strand
ATCCTTTAACTCCTTTGGATTTAATGCCATTACCTTTGTCTGAGCGTGTGAATTTAGATGGGAAAAGAAAAGCTGACCTTGTTAAGCAGATACATGAGAAGGCAAGACTCAACATCGAGCGAAGGACTAAGCAATATGCTCAACAAGCCAACAAAGGGCGTCACAAGCTCGTCTTTGAGCCCGGCGATTGGGTATGGTTGCACTTACGCAAAGAACGGTTTCCAGAACAAAGGAAGTCCAAGCTAATTGCCTAGAGGGGACGGTCCTTTTCAAATACTTGGAAGGATCAATGATAATGCATACAACCTTGACTTGCCAGGTGAGTATGGTGTAAGCGCCACCTTTAATGTTTCTGATCTAAGTCCTTTTGATGCAGGCGACGATTTGAGGACAAATCCTTCTCAAGAGGAGGGGAATGATGAGGTCATTGATAGCACAAGCAAGAGCACAAGGGAAGAGACATATTTAGGTCCAATTCAAGTTCCCATTGGTCCAGTTACGAGAGCTCGTGCGAAGAAATTCAAAGAAATGCTTATTAGGCTGATTCAAGCATCTTGGGCTCAAGCTATCACATGGAGGCCCATTGAGGGAATTGTATGTGACATCCAGACCAACAAATGCGTGATTCAAGTTCTAGAACGGACCAAATAATCCTATGGCTGCAAATAATCTGGCTACTTTCCATTTCAGTTACTTTCCCAATTTGAGGCGACAAGTGGCGAGAAGAATCAGCTAATTGTCTGATTATTGTCTAGTTTTCTTTTCTTTTACAAAACACGCGTTTACTTTTATACTATTGTAAGGCTTTTAAGCCATTTAGGAAACTTACTTTATTTGCTTTAGATTGAGCATCTTTTTTGGCTGGTAATTGATTTGCCCGAAATTTCATGGGCAATTAGGAGCTCAAAATTCGCAAAGGGGAACCACTATATATTGTAACGAATTTCATTCAATGAGAACATAAGTTTTACACACAATTTGAGGTTTAATTCTCTTCGGTTCCTAAACAAACTATTCGAACTTATCGGAAGATTTCGTGGCATTCAAAGACTTATCAATCAGTCCGTCCACAACTGATTGTGGCATCCTCACATACCAAGGTTCGTGCTTCTTGTTAGGCATCGGGTCACGGTTCCATACTAAACCGATTTGGGATTTGATCTTGGAGACCAATTTTGGTTAGGGTCGCGTCAGTTCTTGGCGTGGTTCGTATCATTAGAGTACTTAGATACTTACGATATACTCGTGATTATGACTATACAAGAGATCTTACTTTTCTTGAAAGGCATTCTGATGCAAGTTTGATATCTAATATACAAGATTCTAAAGCTACAAGTGGATAAGTATTCACTTTGGGAGGCATAGCAGTTTCATGGAAGTCCTTAAAGCAGACGGTAATAACCAGAGCCACTATAGAATCTGAATATGTAGCCTTAGATAAAAGCGATGAAGAGGCAGAATGGCTAAGGCATTTTTTAGAGGATATTCTTGAATGGCCTAAACTTATACTTACAATATGCATACTTTGTGATAATCAAGTTGCTATTGGCAGGATACAAAATGTGATCTATAACGGTAAGTAAAGACATATGCTTTATCGACATAATGTCGTTAGACAACTAATCTTGACTAGAGTCATGACAATAGACTATGTAAGGTCTAAAGAAAATATTGTGGATTCATTAACTAAAGAACTAAATAGAGATCAAGTTGAGAAAACATCAAGAGGAATGGGACTTAAGCCCATCAAACAATAGGTCAAAATAATGGAACCTAACCTTGTTGACTAGATATCCCAAGATCTAGGTTTGATGGGATAACTAAACTGAATAGACCGAGTAGGATCACTATGGGGTTTACCCCAACCTATTTCTATAATAAAAACAGTGATGCCTATAGGGAAAGGTTAAGCAGTTTGCTAATGATTCTTATGCATTGAATGCATTGGGAATTCAAGTGGAGTAGTACGGGTTACTCTTAAAATAATAAATCACCTATGTAAGAGAGAAGTAGGGCCGCTTCAAAGGAGAATTGCTAGGGCTCAGTTCTTTAGAAACTCTTATAGAACCTAAGGAGATGTTCATGGCCAAAATGAACATAACCATAAGAATTGAAATTGTGTCTTGAAAATATTTGTGTGAGGTATGTTATCGTTTACACAAACAGTAGAACAGTTCAAGGATATCACGTCTACTGGTCAGCCAGTAAAGTAAACATACTTTCATAATGGAAGGTTCAAGGGTTAATGCCTATCTATCCTATGTAGGTATTAACTGTAGAACTCTATCACCATGTAGTGTCTTTGTTTTCTCTTGTCATCGATCAATTTCCTTGTTGTGGGGGATTGTTGGAAAAAATGGTTAATAACTATTTTGAGGAGCCAGTTTGAGGCATAATTTTGAGTGGAACCCACTTTGTAAAATTGACAGGTTTGTTAGATTTGCGTTCTCTGTGGCGAGGAGATCGAAATCATATATTTATATACTCAAAATAGTACTTGGGTGAATGAGAAATTAATGCTCAAAGTGTGTCCATTGGCATTTGAATTTTGTTGGAATAAGCCTAAATGTGGAGTCCCACATTAGTTAGTTAGGCATTTGGATTTTGTGCTTGGGTAAGATGTTGTACCTAAGAGGCTCTCTCACACGCAGAGGGGGTGCAAATCACGACCCTAGTGGGCTAGGGGCCCAATGTGTGCACGCACGACGTGGGTGACATAAATGCCAGGTTCGTTGAGCTTGCCTTGCGCTGGCCACGTTTTGCAAAATTTTTTATTGCTCTAACAATAGTAAATCTGAATTTAAATTGTTGACAGGCTTAATGACTTGCTCATAAAGCTGCAATAGTTATGCAGGTTAAATCCAAAATTAAGCCTCATAACACTAGCTCATAAATCTAAAATTAAACCATAGTGGTGTAACCCCCTCTTGACCAGCCTCTATAATGGGTAATTTTCTTCTTGTTTCACTTACATGAATATTCTCATAAGATTCTACAAGGTCTTTCTCTTGTTTACAAGTCTTGTTGTTTTTTTTTGTTTTTCTTGGTTCCGTCATTGTCTTTTTGGTGATAGAGGAAGACACATTTCAAGTTTGTTGGGGACGGCATCCAATAGTACTTAAGATTCCGTTGCTAGTTGTTATATCCTGGGAGATAGATGTCCTTCAAATCCTTGTACATAACCAGAGGGGATGAATCTGTTTTAAGGAAAGCATAAGTTACACATGCCTCGACTGTTCTCCATTCAATTTCTGCTTTGATTTAGTTGAAGGTTTTGTTGCACTTGTCTCTTTGATTTATAAGATTCTCAATTGTAACTCGTTCATTTTTATCCATATTACTTGCAATATATTTGCTAACAAATGGATATGGAGATATCAAGATGTAAGAATGATCCTTCCAACAATGACAACAACAATAAAACATTCATTACTAACTGTATTTATATGCTTCCAAATAATCCATCATAAAATTCGTTGAAATAATAATAATAATAATAATAATAACAGTAGCAGTAGTAATAAACATTCATTAGTAACTGTATTTATATGCTTCCAAACAATCCATCACGAAATTCCTTGAATTAATAATAATAATCCAAAAACATATAATGTTTCTCCAAAAACAAAAAAAAAAAAAAGGTCAGAAAACCATTCAAAAAAAGGTAAGAAAAAAAATCCCAAGGACGTAATAAGGACGTTGGACTAGTGCACTTTCTATTACGATAAGGGAGTCACAACCACATATTGGTTGTAAGTATCCTTGTCTCATTTTTCAAAGAAAGGGTCCTTGGTCTTAGGATATTTAATGATTTTTCACCTTGGTCTTAGGATATTAATGATTTTTCGCTTTGGTCTTAGGATATTTAATGATTTTTCACCTTGGTCTTAGGATATTAATGATTTTTCGCTTTGGTCTTAGGATATGTATTGATTTTTCACTCATAATCTTGTTACAAATAACATTGATTAACATGGATGATGTTATTGATATATTTATTAATCAATTAATGACCATTTTCACAATTTTAATTTGTTTGTTCATTTTTTTTATGATGACCATATTTTATAATCATATGTCAGTTGTTTGCTTTAACAAACGTGAGCATGACCATCAATTTTCATAATTGTAGGTCAATTATAATTTGTCATAAGTAACTCAGGAGGACTATTTTTTTGTTGACTTAGGTTGTATAATTTAATTCTAGCTTGGAAATTACCCAAATTTTATTATTTTTCCGAGCAGAATCTAAACAAACTTGTATTACCGGATGAAATTAACCCAAGTGCTAAGTGCTCAAAGTTCATATCCCATACACATATAATATTCAGTTTTCATTATAGCAACACGATGACTTCATAGTGTGATTTGAGAACATAGCCATAAACCAATCTTTTCGCCGTGATTTCTCTCACATATTATAATATTTTTGGTTCCAACATATGGTTCTAGCTTTGTTTCTTAATGCCCTATTAACTGATCAAGTTAAATTATCAACAGAGAGTTTTGAACGTATATACTTACCTCCATTAAGCCAAAGGACGAAAGGTTTGTATTGAGGTTTGTTTATAGCTTCAAAGAACCAATAAAACAAGGCTTTTTCATGAGTTTCATTGACTGTGACATGTAACACCTTGAAATTGATTAAGTATGGTTAGTATGAAAATGGTGGATTAGTATGCCTTAATGTAATTTGAACTTAATTTAAATTGTTTGTAGTATTTTTAAATTTATCTTATTTTGGTTATTTTGAATTTTGAAACAAAACAATTTGTCAAATATCTGATATGTCCCTTTTGGAAAACTATGTGCTAGACTTGGTTTTCATTCTGCAAAACCACTCTCTTCCTCTCTATTTATCCCTCTCTCCCTCACTTTTTTCCCCTCACTCTCTTAGACTCATTCTCTCTACTTTTCGCTCTCTCTCCCACGTTGCCTGTCCTTTCCTCCTCTCTTTCTCAATTTGATTCCAAAAATTTGAGCTCAAGGTTTGATTCTTAGCTGGATTGGAGGCCAAGGAACATGATTTGGGCTTCCACAAGCTTGTTTCAAAGCTCCGATTTGAGGTTAGATCCCTTTATTTTCCAAATCTCAAACTTTGCCCAATTCTTCAATTTTCATTTTATGTTGAAATCTGAGTTTCTTTAGCTTAGAAACCCTTCAATCGAAGTTAGTGGAACTCAAATTTTCACAAATTTAGGCTTGATTGGACAAAATTCGAATTTAAATCAAGTTTTTCCTTTTTCCTCATTTTCAGAATAATTTAAAAATTTCTATGTAAAATTTGTTTAAAAGCGTTTAAATGTATTCTAATGTGTTTTTTCTATCATTTATGAATATTATGTCTATCACGTCCCAGAAATGGGTGGAACATGGTGAATTAATTAAGTTAATTAAAGCAGATTTTTGATTAAAATTACCAATTAAATGTTTTGGGGTATTTTGAAAAAAACGTGATGGTTTGAAAAACTTCTCAAAAACAATTATCATTATTTGAAATATTTAATCATGAAATAAAATATTAAGGATAGTTAATGATGAGTCGGGCCCCACCAGACCTACATTAGAGCACACACATGATATCGACAATAAAATATTACAATCACAGTCTAATACAAGAGATAAAAATTTAGATAGTACATGCCTTGATTAAAATAAAGAAATAACCTAAGCATTATTCCTACGACTCATTTGTTGCCCAGTGGTCTCTTTGTCGGTCCTAAGTTGCAATCCACCTAGGGGAAAGATTTTAAAACAAATAAAGAAATGTGAGTGGAAGGCTCAGTAGGACTAAATTTTGAAAACACATAATTTGAATATAATATGTAACATTCATGAAAATATTTAGAAAACAAAATTAAATAAATAAATTCATCTAAATTTTTCTTATCGAAATCAGTTTGTCCAAAATAATCTTATTGTCTTTCTTGGGCAAACCATAAGTATCATCACCGTAGTGGCCCAATTGGGTTTCAGGACCTACCCTCAAGGTCGTACTCTACACGACCTGATCCCTGATTATGGCATCATGCCTTATGTGTATTTATTATTATTTAAATCTCATGTTACCGAGTATTCTCAATTACATTTATTATTCGATTTATTATGATCATTTGATTCTTGGTGAATAATGAAAATAGTTAAGAAGTTTATCTAAACCGTTTTTTGAAATCCGTTTTAAAAGAAATCATTTTGTAGGAAATCACTTTGAAGGAAATCATTTTGAAAGGGGTTATTTTGAAAGAAATTATTGTGTGGCCAAAAGCCCCTTTTTAAGACATTTTGTCAATTATTGAAAACATTTTGAAAGAATCATTTAAGACCAAAATCATTAAAAATCTGGCTACCAAGAAAAGGGTAGAGGTCCTACCTTGATATCCTAAATCGTGACTTAGTATTGCAGTTTCAACCTGCTATATGTTAGCTCTACGGAACCATGAACAACTTTAAATATAAACTAAGTTCATCAGCATCTAGTTTAAGATATGCTACACTATTAAGCTATCTCATGGTATCCTAGTGTGCCATTTATGTTTGTAAAATCATACTATAGAGTTTAAATTCTCAATATAGGTTTAAAACAGTGAAAGTGGGTGTAAAACAACCACTTTTCCTATGGCCAGTTGGTCTGCCAAATTCCCTACTTCGACCTGCCGAACTACACAATTCGGCCTACCAGCCTGGCAGCACCGGCCTACCAAACTTCCTCAGGTTCGACCTGCCGATGATATGAATCCTGCATACCGAACTCATGAGTTCGGTCAGCCGATGATCAAGATTGGCTTGCTGAACTGGAAAAATCTGGGGACCCAAGAGTTCGAGTCTCAACCTCCCTAATATCAAAATCTCAATATAAACCTGTTTTCTCAATTCTCCAGCATGGGTAATGTTCATAAATGACAGAAAAACATAGTATAATACATTTAAACAAATTTTCACAAGTTTTGCATAGGAAATTTCAAAGGAATCCGAAAATGGAGAAAAATAAAAAAATGTGATTCAATCCATTTTTCATGAAATCAAGCCTAGATTTGAGTTGTTTTGAGTTCCATTAACTTAGATTAAAGGCTTTCTAAGCTATAGAAACTTGGATTACAATATTTTAAAGAAATTGAAAAATTTAGAAAAAGTTTTAAAAATTTGAAAAATAACAAACTAACCTCGAATCCAAGCTCGAAATCAAGTTTACGAAGGCCTAACCTTGCTCCTTGGCTTCTAATCCAGTTAATGATCCAAGTTTGAGCTCAATTTTGAATCAAAATTAGAGAGGGAAAGAGAGAGGGTGATGGGTAGAGAGAGAAGAGAGAGAGAGAGATAGTAAGTGAGGGAAGGAGAGGGAGAGGAAATAAATAGAGGTAGAGAGTGGCTTTTGCAAAGTGAAAACCATATTCCAACACATGGTTTTCCAAAAGGAACATATTGAACATTTGACAATTTATTTTGTTCCAAAAATTCAAAATAACAATTGAAATAATAAAAAGTGATTAAAAATGATTAAAAGTAATACTAATTTTCAAAATATTACAAAATAGTTAAATAAAGTTCAAACTTACATTATGGTACACTAATTTACATTTTTCCTACTAATTACACTGAATTAAAAATCGAGGTGTTACAACTTTCCACCCCTAAAAGAAATTTCGTCCTCAAAATTGGAATGTAATGCAGAAACAAAATAGATGTGGATATAACTCCTACATAGTTGATCCTAATTCCTAGGTTGCCTCATTGGCCTTGTGGTGCTACCACACCATTTCCACTAACAGAACTTCACAGCATTTCAGATCTACCACTTATCGATCGACAATCTAAATCAGCACTTCTTCGTAGAATCATGTGTTCCTAAATTTGCATATCATGAATTGAGACAATCTTACTTAGCTCGAGCAGATATTTCATAGCATCGACACATGCATGAAATACGACCTAAATATGAGAGTTTGAGAGGAAGATTAAGGCGATAAGTGATCACTTCAACATATTGAGAAATCTTGAATGATCTAACACACCTCAGTGCAATCCCTATTCACATGAAATGTGAAACTTACCTACAAGGCAAAACCATTAAAGAAACGAAGTCCCCTATCTCGAGTTCAAGAGGTTGACATTTTCTATCCACAAACCTCTTCTACCTACTTTAAGTAGCTTTCAATCGATCACAAATCGCAGTAACCTTTTGATTGCTCTCATGGGTTTCTTCAGGTCCATAATGATCTTATCTTCTGGTTCAGCCCAAATCACTAGCGATTGACACGGCCGTCTACATGGGGATTCAAACGGTGCCATTCTGATGCTTACTTGTTAACTGTTGTTGTATGCAACTCTGCCAAATGCAAATATCTCTTCCAATTCCTGCCAAAATCCAATACACGTGCATGGAATGTATCCCTTGTTAGACGTGTATGCCCTAAGGAGTAAAAATGTAATATGTTTTTTGAGACATTTTTATTAATAAAGAATTTATTTATTATTTATATATCAAATCTTATCCTCTTTACGTTCATATTTGTTGAATGTATGTTAAGCAAATAATGGTTGAGACTTTTAGTCTAAACCTTTAAAAGTTGGGCATATGATAGACAGATTATGCGAAAGACACTATTCTTCAGGTGACGGTCTTAAACATAAGATCCACAATCGAGGGAATAAAGTTGGGCGCTTTATTCGTGTAAAGATTTGTATGTTGTCTATATCCCTATTGGGAAATGGTTTGTCTTCACCATTAGAGGTGGACTCTGTGAATAAAAACATTGGCACATTGTCATAGGTGACAATGTGATGGATCGAGACATAAAGTGAATTGATTTGGATTAATAATTCTGTCTCGTTAAATCGATTCACTTTAGACAATCATTTGTATTGTATTTTAATCTGAGATGAATAGTGGACCTGTTGTTTTGACTTGTATTTTTTGATGTACCAAAGGATGACACCTACATTTTAATAATGGCATGCATGTCGGTACGTTGGAGGCATGACTCTTGATAGCGTAAACCTGTTATTCGTAGATATGGAATCCATAGCTCCTCTTTAAGAGTAATGATATCCTCTTATATGCGTTATCTAGTAATTGAAAAATTGAAGCGCTCAACTATTTATATACATAGGTGTAACTGAATAGTATACTGTCTTTGGATAGTAAGTTTTCCAATGGTGAGATAATGGAATCTAAGATAAAAATAATCAGAAAGGTAAGACAGAACTTGTCTTTAAGCCGATTATTGATAATTCTATATGGATACGATACACTAGGATATGTAGTGGAGACTTAGCTATACGGGCTTCATAATTCTATATAGTTTGAGGGTGTAGCTCCAAGCTTTTAGTGGAGTAGCAAGAGTTGATGATTATGAAATGTATATCTAGGATGTTAGGTTTCATAATTATCAGGAGCTTGAACTATATAGTTCCATTTGGTCCTCTTTGCTAGCTCACAAAATCCTATAATGATACGGTGTGCTTTTCTAATAATTGATGACTTATGTTAGATTTATTAGATTGGTTGAAATTCAAAAGAATCAAATTATTTATGTCTGTTTATCGGTTGAATTAATTTTGTGACAAAATTAATTCAAGATAAACTTGTTGAATTATTGGGATCAGATAATTCTTATCTGTTTATCAGTTGATTTAATTTTGAATAAATTAAATAAAGATAACTTGTAGAATTGTAAGGAATTTATTTATTTTCCTAGAGATTATCTAGATAAAGTTGTTTTAATTAGATAACTTTTAAATTGAGTTACTTAAATTAAAATTAAGACTTTATCCTATAGAATCTCAGGTGGAAAATAAAAAATTCGTTGATATTTTTATCAGTAGTTCGACATGTTGATCCTCAAGTTCGACCTGCCCAATAGAGCAAGTTTGGCCTGCCGGTTAGGCAAATCGGCTTGCCTATGAGCGATAAAAAGATCTCGCGTTTTCACACAAATTTTGTCAGATATTAATCCTAATTTGATTCTGATTTGAATTTTGAGGCATTATTTGATAAGGACTGACTCCTGGATCCAACCTCTATAAAAAGGGAGTGAGTATCACTATTATTTAGATCAATTAAGAGATTAAGAGTGATACTCTGCAAGTGAGATTCTAAAACTCCCTAAGAGCTCTTATTCACAAATCATGAACACTAGCCTTAGGTTCTCTCAATTGGTTGGAAGGAGAGTCACCTGGTGGAAGAACTGTATGTGTGAGCCCACACTCACTCCAATTGTGGATAGAGAATAGCAAAGAAGGCCAGTTGGTTGAGGTCCTTCTGGAATGTTACTTCTCTTCATTGATTGTGGGAGTTCTTCGGCATTCAGAGGTTAGTAAGATCTAGTTAATTGATGCATATAGCATGTCAAACTTGTGTTTTTAAAAATACTCTGATATAAAAATTTTTAAAATTTTGGTGCATGCTATTTTTCCAACAATTGGTATTAGAGCTATGGTTTTTACATAAATTTATGAGTTTATGATCATGTAATATGTATAAATTATGTGATTTTGATCTCTCCTGTACTTGAATTTAATTTTATAGAGAGTTGGCACTCTAAGTTTCTATATAATATTATATGTTGTTATGGATTATATGGTGAATGTTTATTAATTATGGTTGATTAAATTATTATTTAATTATTAATTAATTAATTAATTAATTAATTTATACTGGTTATGGCTCATTAGAGGTTAGAATGTGTATCTAGGTTTTTCATGTAATTAGATGGTCGACTATCATCTCCGTCTAGGAAGTATTATTTAATTTTAAATTTGTAAAAATTTTGTAATTAAATAATCATTCAGAGAAGACAGACTTAGAAGATGGATGATGGTGATCCTAGGTATTTCTTGAGTCTCTAATTTTATGTTTTTAAATTATTGAAAATAAAATTGATGAATTGCATTAAAAAATTGTATTTTCTGGAAAAAATGATTTCTGCTCAATCGGCATGCCAAAACCCCAATTCGGCAAGCTGATGGTTGTAGAGACGAGAGGTTCGGCAGGCCGTCAGCATGGCAGAAATCAAGTGGCTCTGGCTGTAGGCCAAACTTCTAGTTCAGTAGGCCGATCTGTCATGAATTGGCAGACTGAACTGCGATGATTAGTAGGCCGATGGGTCATGACCGGTAGACCGATCACCCAAATCGGCTTGCCGATAGAGAGCTAAATTTTTTTTGAAAAAGGTGTAGTTTTTTGTGCAGTTTTAATTTTATTTTTGAGACAATTTTGAAAAATATTAAATTTGGATATGACCAGAAATATGGAGTATTTGATTCATACGGGATTGAAGACTTGGAGATAGGATTTACATAAAGAAAGATACAACTTGAGGATTCAAGGATAAAGAATCGATAATGTGTTTCGATTTTTCTCTTGTAATCTTTGTTTTTCTATTCTGTAGGATAGAACCATAACATTATGTTATTTATTATTATTTTGCTTGTAGCTTTGCTTGATTGCTTTGCTTGTCTGTATTATAATATGATTTGCCATATATATTGATAACATATCATATAGAATAGGGAGTGCCGCTCAAGTTAAAATTGTTCATGCATATCTTTTAAAATAAAACCTTGATTTCAAAAGATTGAGTGGAAAAGGTTTTTGAAGAGAAGACCTAAGGCCTCCATCATTGGTCCATAGAAAGAACATAGTAGTCTCGACCCCTAGGAAGGGATTTCTATCATGTGCCAGATTGGATCTCCGAGAGGATAAAGTATTTTAGTATGATTTATGATTGCACACCCCTAGGTAGTGATTATAAATCATGGATAAAATATTGAAATGATGGTTATACACTCATGTTAATTTTATTATTAACCTCCCTTAGGAGCTCTATTAATAAAATTAATGGCCAAAGAAACAATTATTAATATATGTTAAATCATACGGGTCCTGGATGGCATATATTAATCAGGAGGGGATCCGTGTTCTTGATTAAATTTGGCATGACTCCCCTAGGAGCTTGTTGAATTTTGAGTTGGGAATTATCGTTATAAGGTTGTGATATTTTCAAAGTTTTAACATATAAACACATTTGTATTTTTTTACATGATTGTGTTATCTTACTAAATTGTTATTGTATGTTTGCTTATGTTTGGTATATGACTCTTTATTGTAGATTTAAAAATGTCTAAAAACAATTTATCTTTGATACTTGACAAAAACCAATTAACCAGAGAGAATTATAATGATTGAAAATAGAACTTGAATATCGTCCTCTCCTTTGAGAAACTAAAATTTGTGCTGACAACCCCTTATCCTCCCTAGCCTACGGGAGACTCCACTAATGAGCAATTCCAAGCATACAATCGCTAAAGAGATGCAAATGATCAGGCCCACTGCTATGTTATGGCCAACATGAATAACGTGCTGTAGGCTCAACATGAAGATTATGAGACTACAAAGCAGATCTTAGATAATCTTGAAGATATGTTTGGAGGTTAGGCCTTAACTAAGTGGCAAGGGGCGCTTTGAAAACTTTTAAACTGTAAGCAGAGGCCAGGGACATCTGTAAAGGAGCACATGATATTGGTCATGGGTTACCTCGCTGAGGCTCAAAACAATGGAGCTGACATCGATGCTGAAACTTAGATGACTATGGTCTTTGAGACTCTATCAAAGGAATTTATTCTGTTTAGAGCTTCTTTTAATTTGATCAATAGGTGGGATATGACCTTAACAGAATTAATGAAATAATTACAAGAGTTTGAACTACTGATCAAGGAGTCTCCTGCTGGTGGAGAGGCCAATTTGGCAGCTGCTTCTGGTTCAAATCCTAACTTTGGGAATGGAAAAAAGCAACGGGCCAAGAATGAGAAGTCTTCTGTTCCTACTAACAACAAGAGCAAGAAGAAGAAGAAGAAGAAGAACCCAAAAAAGCTTAAGTGCTTCTTCTGCGGGAAGGTCGAGCATATAAAGAAGCATTATAAGGACTTCCTTTCCAAAGGAGGGGTTTAAAGAAATGAGAAGTCTGCTTCATGAAGATTTCACGCTTTGGATGGGTGATAGATCCTTGGTCTTAGCGAAAGTAGTGGGAGACATCTATCTTTATTTTGATAATTATAGGAATTTAATTTTGTAGATTGTTTTTATGTTCCTAAATTTAAAAAGAATTTAATTTTTATAGTTTGTTTATTTAAAGACTCCTAGATGGTTTCTTTTAATAATAAAGTGGTGATTTGTAAAATTAAATCTTTTATCTATTCTGGATGGTTGCAAATAATCTATATTTTATTAAACCTAAGATGGACTTACTGCTTAATGCTGAAATAAATGATAATAACTCTAAAAGAGTTAAAAACTTCTCACACTAATAAGACTTATCTTTGGCATTTGCGCCTTGGTCATAGCAACCTAAATAGGATTCAAAGGTTGAAAAGAGATGGACCTTTAAGTCACTTAAAGGTGAAATCTGTATCTCAATGTGAATCTTGTTTGGAAGGTAAAATGACCAAAAGACCATTCGGGTCTAAGCACAATAGGGCCGAAGGGGTTCTAGAACTTATGCATACTGATGTTTGAGGACCGATGAACATCCGAACACGAGGAGGGTATGAGTACTTCATCACTTTTATTGGTGGTTACTCAAGGTATGGGTATGTGTACCTGATGCACCAGAAAAGTGAAACTTTTGACAAGTTCAGGGAGTTTCAGGCTGAAGTGGAAAAGCAATTAGGTAGACCCATAAAGGTACTTCGATCCGATCGAGGTGGTGAATACCTTTCTGATGAATTTCTAGGACACTTATTAGAGAATGTGATTTTATCTCATTTGACTGCGTCGGGCACTCTGCAATAGAATGGCGTAGCAAAGAGAAGAAATAAGACTTTATTGGACATGGTTAGGTCCATGACGAGTTATTCATCATTGGCTTTGTCCTTTTGGGATATGCACTACAAACCATATGTTATCTTTTGAACAATGTGCCTTCAAAATCGATCTCTAAAACTCCTTATGAGTTATAGGCAGGAAGACATCCTTAAACCATATTCGCATATGGGGATATCCGGCTCATGTCCTATTTAAGGATGCAAATAAGTTGGAAGCACGTTTGAAAGTTTGCGTGTTTGTAGGAGATCCAAAAGGGACTAAAGGGTGTTATTTCTATAACCCAAAGGAAAATAAAGTTGTGGTTTGAACTAATGTAACTTTCCTTGAGGAGAGTTACATGGATGACTTTAAACCTCAAAGCAAAGTGGCGCTTAAGGAGTGATCCAATCACTCCAAAGGTTTAGAATGAAACCATTTCGATCAGTGTAGAAAAACCAAATGAACCCAAACAACAACCTAAGGGGCTTTGATGTAGTGGGAGGATCGGGCGTCAACCCAAGAGGTACATGTTCAATGGGGAGGCTTTTTTGGCTGAATCGGATGAACATGACAGGGGTCCGTACACTTACGTATAGGCTATAGAGGATGTTGATTCTAAACTCTCGACAGAGGCCATGAACACAGAGATGAAGTCTATGGAAACTAATCAAGTCTGGGAGCTTATGGATCTTCCTGAAGGGGTAAAACCCATAGGGTGTAAGTGGATCTACAAGAGGAAAAGATGAGTGAATGGAAAGGTTGAAACCTTTAAGGCTAGACTGGTAGTTAAGGGTTATACGCAAAAGGAAGGAAACAATTACGAGGAAACTTTTCGCCTGTAGCCATGCTTAAGTCCATCCTGATTTTCTTGTCCATAGCTGCCGCTCTCGATTACGAGATTTGGCAAATGGATGTCAAGACGGTTTTTCTAAATGGCTATCTTGATGAGTCCATTTAGGTGTAACAACCAAACAGGTTCAAAGTCAAGGGTCAAGAGGGTGAGGTTTGTAAGTTGCTAAAGTCAATTTATAGACTTTAGTAGGTTTCCCATTCTTAGAATATAAGATTTGATCAGGTAATCAAGACTTATAGGTTCTCACAAAATATGGCTGAGTCGTGTGTTTACAAACACATTAAGGATGGGAAGGTAGTTTTTCTACTGCTCTATATAGATGACATTCTGCTAATTGGCAATGATGTTGGGACGTTGTCATCAGTCAAATTATGGTTGACCAAGCAGTTTGACATGAAGGACTTTGGTGAGGCTAATTTTGTTCTCGGTATCCAGATCTTTCGGGATAGTAAGAACAAAATGATAGCTTTGTCCTAGGCCAGCTACATAAATAAAATTCTCAGGAGGTTTGTAATGCAAGATTCCAAGAAAGATAGGCAACCATCTAGGTCTAGAATCACTCTTTCTAAAGAAGACTCTCCAAAGTCTAAGGAAGAAAGAGAATACATGAAGAAGGTGCCTTATGCTTTGGTAGTGGGTAGTCTCATGTTTGCCATGCTTTGCATACGACTGGATATTTGTTATCCGGTTAGGATTATAAGTCGATTTTAGGCAGATCTAGGACCAAACCATTGGGTTGTAGTCAAGTATATTTTCAAGTACCTGAGAAGGACTCGAGGGTATATGCTTGTGTATTTGGGTGAGGACTTAACTCCTCTAGGATATACTGACTCAGATTTTCAATCCTATCTGGATTTAAGGAGATTGACTTCTGGGTTTATGTTTACTCTAGGCGACAGTGCCATCAGTTGGAGAAGTGTGAAGCAAGATTGCACTTTGGATTCAACGATGGAGGTTGAGTATGTGGCAGCTAGTGATGCTTTGAAAGAAGCAGTGTGGCTCTGTAAGTTCCTTGGGGATTTTGAGGTAGTTCCTAGTTTGGATAAGGCGGTATCATTGTACTGTGATAATAGTGCAACGATAGCTAATACTAAGGAACCAAGATTTCATAAGAAGAGTAAACATATTGATCGAAAATATCACGTGATAAAGGACTTCGTTGATCCTCAAGTTTGGCCTACCGATGGGCCAAGTTCAGCTTGCTGGTTAGGCAGATCAGCGTGCCTATGCGCGATAAAAAGATCACGCTTTTTCACGTGGATTTCATCAGATATTGATCTAAATTTGATTCTGATTCAAATTTTGAGGCATTATCTGATAAGGACTGACTCTTGGACCCAATCTCTATAAAATGGGAGTGAGTCTCACTATTATTTAGATCAATTAAGAGATTAAGAGTGATACTCTGCAAGTGAGATTCTAAAACTCCCTAAGAGCTCTTGTTCATAAATCACGAACACTAGCTTTAGGTTCTCTCAATTGGTTGGAAGGAGAGTCACCCTGTAGAAGAGCTGTACGTGTGAGCCCACACTCACTCCGATCGTGATAGAGAATGGCAAAGAAGGCTAGTTGGTTGAGGTCCTTCTGGAACATTACTTCTCTTCACTAATTGTGGGAGTTCTTCGACATTCAGAGATTAGTAAGATTTGGTTAATTTATGTAGATAGCATGTCAAACTTGTGTTTTTAAAAATACTCTGATATAAAATTTTTTAAAATTCCACTACGTAGTATTTTTCCAACATCTTGAAGAATCTAAATGACTCGTGCGGACTGCCTATCGTTTCGAGGATGGAAAGCTATGCAGAAATCCAAGTCTGCATCTAAAGCTTCCTAAAAACTTGATGTGTCCCACATCGGTTAGGAAGAGAGGTCTTGGGTGTTATATATATGGTTTCACAATCCTCCTCTCACGAGCTAGCTTTTGGGGTGGAGTTAGGTGGGTCCATATCATATGGTATACTCTTGACTGGTCGGTGGGCGCATGTACAAAGGTTCCTTGCACGAGGACGTGCGGTCTAAAGAGGTTGGGAATGATGTGTCCCACATCAGTTAGGAAGAGAGGTCTTGGGTGTTATATATATGGGTTTACAATCCTCCTCTCACGAGCTAGCTTTTGGGGTGGAGTTAGGTGGGTCCATATCAAAACTCCTCCATGAACTTGTCTCGAACATGACGATCTAAGGGTAAGAAATAAAATGCACCGATTTCATCAACTTGCCAACTATGACCTAAATCACATCATGCCTTTGCTCTGTCCTCGACAACCCGATGAGGAAATCCATTGTGACAAGCTCCCGCTTCTACCCTAGAATGGGAAGCGGCTGAAGTTGATTAGCAAGTTCTTGATGCTTAGCTACTACCTCGAGACAAGCTATGCACTTGACCACATACTTTTGAACACCTTTCTTTATGCTTCTCCACTAGTGCCGCCTCTACAAATCACGATACATCTTCATGTTTCCTGGTTGAATAATGAATTGAGACTTGAGAGTTTTGTCCATAAAAACCTTTGCCACTCCCTCAATCGTAAACACTACCAAATGTCTCCTCATATTGCCATGACCCACCTGCAAGAATCCTTCATTCTTCAAACTACTCCCCATTTTGTATTCGTGTTCACATTCCCTATAGATGCTAGTCTCGCCACTGATTCTGCTTCATCATTTGGTCAAATGCTGGAGTCAATCCCATACATTACACGGATACCTGGTCGAAGTCTTCATGGTACTACAGCCCATGTTTGCTTATGGTAGCATCTCTCCTAAAATCCTCTGATGCTCGATACGCATGGATCCTCGAAGACTTCCTTTTGAGTGCACTTGTAACCAGTTGGTCTTATCCAGATGATACTACAACGAGAAACCCTGGTCCTCCATATATTCCATCTATCTTCGTTGTCTCAAATTTGAATCCCTCGAGTGAACAAATATCTTAAGCTCTTGTGGCTTAAGAAAACCCAAAAATATTACCTCATTCAAGTAGTGTCTCCAAACCTTCGAAGAGTGAATCACTACGGTGAGCTATAAATCGTGTGTAGAGTAGTCTTGCTCGCGAGACCTTGATTGTTGTAATCTATAAGTCACAACTTGTTCATGCCGCTTCAACATACATCTGAGTCCTTGTCCTGCTGCATCAATGTAGACCTCATAAAACTCGTTGGTGCTCAATATAGTTGTCACAACCCGTGATGAGGACATCGGTAGCACAAGCAAGAGCACGTGAGATGAGACATATTTAGATCCAATTCAAGTTCCCATTAGTCCAGTTACAAGAGATCGTGTGAAGAAGTTCAAAGAAAATGCTTATTGGGTTGATCAAGCATCTTGGGCTCAAGCTATCGCGTGGAGGCCCATTGAGGGAATTGCATGTGACATCCAGACCAACAAATGTGTGATTCAAGTTCTAGAAGGGACCGAGTAATCATATGGTTGCAAACAAATCAAGCTACTTTCCATTTCAGTTACTTTCCCAATTTGAGACGACAAGTGGCAAGAAGAATCAACTATTTATCTATTTATTGTCTAGTTTCCTTTTCTTAGAAACATGCGTTTTTTATTTCATATTATTGTAAGGCTTTTAAGCCATTTAGGGAACCTACCTTATTTGCTTTAGATTGGGCATTTTTTTGGCTGGTAATTGATTTACCCAAAATTCCATGGGCAATTAGGAGCTAAAAATTCACAAAGGAGAAGCTACTATATATTGTAACGAATTTTATTCAATGGTAATCAGTTTTTACACACAATTGGAGGTTTAATTCTCTTTGGTTCCTAAACAAACTATTTGAACTTATCGAAAAATTTTATGGCGTTCATAGACTTATCAATCAGTCCGTCCATAGTTAATTGTGGCGTCCTCACATACCAAGGTTCATGCTTCTTGTTGGGCATCGGGTCGCGGTTCCGTACTAAACCGATTTAGAATTTCGATCTTGGAGACCAATTTTGGTTAGGGTCGCATCAGTTCTTGACGGGGTTCGTATCAACCCGCCTTTTTCGGGCTGTGATAAACCTTTTCTTACTTATGTATATGCAAAAACTTAGGAAAAGCTTTTTTTTTATAAATAAATTTTACACACGGATATTAATATCTTTGGAAACACAATATATATATATCTATTTATTCCACACATTTGTTTCCACATACGTTGGTTTTAGCAATTGTCGAAATACAAACGTACACTTGTATTTACATAACAACCTTTCCTTTGCAATATAGTTCTTCAAACATTACTTTCAAAATTTCTTAAAATATACTGTAGCGGAAACTAACTGTGGTAGAATCTATACCCATTTTGCACACCATTCATCCCTCCACCAGCTCATCAAGGAATTATTCTATCTTTCTTGTGGGAAAACCTACAGCATGAAATACTTAGTGAGCTTACACTCAATAAGTCCCAATATAACCCACATGCACATTCAATATAATGCATGATCCAATTATGCTTTCTTATGAACGTTCCTTATCCTTTTCATATCTTTTCTCTTACTAGGGCCCAAGTGTTCGTACCATTGCGCACATAGGTCTACATGACATCGTGACCATATTATATCCTTAAACTCCTCTTGAGTCAAGAGTCGGTACGATACTTTTTTTAACTTCCGGTGATATAATTACCAGTCCAATTATTATGGTTGACATATCATGCACGAAATGATAATCACATGTTATATGTAAACACAATTGTTCTTGCACAATACTGTATACACAAGTACATACTTTTATACTCACAGGTATACATTAACATACATATCGATATACAATATAACATACATGGGAGTATTTATTTAGTATACTCACAGGCATACACCAATGTATTTATAGATACTCATGTCATAGCATATACTTAGAAATACACCTTGATATACACACAAGTATACATATTTATACATTACATACTATACCTACAAATTCAAACTGTAGGTGAGTTGGGTACTTACTTGATTCGAATGTTGGGTAATTCAACCTTGATTTTTCCTTTGTCCTAGACTTCTAGGATCTCGTTGGCCAATTTTAAAGCCATTAGCCAAATTCACCATGTTTCAATACAAAGTGATCATTAATTAATAAATTGAGTTGCATAATTGTATACAACTTTAAAAACCACTAGTTTTCTTATTTCTATCTAACTCTACCCTATTGTCTCTAACGAAGGGCAAAAATCTTTCTAATAATTTCTTTTTACCATTTGAAACATTTCGGAGCGGTTCGGGTTATTCGGGCAAAAATGACGATTTTGCCTTTCGTGGATCTACTAACTTTTTCGAACTTGATTTCATTATTCTAATGAAAATAGTCATGTATTAATTTTAAAATAATACCCAAGTGGGTCGGATCTTCTTACTTCACATCTATGCCCCATTTTAGTGAAACTTTGCAATTTAGTCCTTGAATTGAAAATTTTGACAATTTTGCCCCTGGGCTAAAATTTATGTCTTTAGACCAAAATTTTCTATTTTTCAAAAGGAACATTTTTACTCAAAGCACCAAACCCTAAGTCATTTTAAAAATGACGTGTTTGCCCTTTTAACATTTTTTTTCAATTTTAACAAATTCTTGAAAAATTAAAATCTCACAAACGGTTGAGATTTTTGACGAACTGCTTATGTTGCCTAATAGTTTTGTCGATATCTACAACTTTTGTGTTTTAACTTTTTCAAAATTCTCACTATATAGAGGTATTTTTGGACAATTTTTATTTCTATCGAGAAGAAACTTTTTCTTACAATCTAGTCCTTGGGGCATTTTTGTGAAAATCTATTTTTAAACAATAAATCTACCCCTGTATAGGCAGTTCCATCACTTGTTTAAATCGTTTTCATGCCCAACCATCATTTTTGAAAAACTAACTCTAAAATTACAAAAATAACGATTTTTACATAAACTATCATTATTCAACATTCAACTCTTAATTTCACAGCATCAACATGCCATACTTCATATTTCTAGGGGGTTCAACCAAAAACTAGCTCAAGAACCCATATACTTTTGAGAAAATAAAAATCAAACAAAAATCACAAAATTTCCAAAACTTTAAAAATCAAAACTTACCCCAAATAACACTTTTTGATTTCTAACCTTCCAAGGCTTCTTTGAAACTCCTTCCTAGACACAATTTTCATGCACAAACACCATGAGTTCTCCCTCAACCCATGAAAAATTCCTTGAAAACTTGAAAAAAAGATAGATTTTTACCTTAAAATTTGTTGAAATTCCTTAAACTCAACTTGTTGAACTTACTTAGGGTTATTTTTGCAAAGATTTGGGTTGAGAAAAATTTTGAGGAGCTCTAACAATGGTCGTGGGTGTAATGACCGAGAAAAATGTCATTAATATAACCTAATATTTAATTGAGTTTAATTAATGAATTTACTTCCAAAAATGTGATTTTTGTAAAAAGTTGTAATTTTGTAAAAATTATGATAAAATAGGAATAAACGGCATTGATTGCATATTTTATGGCAAATGTGATGCAATAGTGGGTATGGTAAAATACAGATTTTATGAGTTGAATGATTCAAAAATTTGTAAATAATACCTATAAAATGAATTTTATGTCCCAATTAATTGTAAAATTATGGTATAAACGAATGAATGACTAGAATGCAACTAGGACACAGAGGTTGTCCGAACCCTAACCTGGGGTAGGAAGGAGGCCAAAGCAGTATAAGAATACTATTAAGTGAAAACGCAGATACAAAAAATGTTATGATTGGCCTCCAAAATTGAATAAAAAGTAAGTTAAATATTTTTATACAGTCTAAGGATAAAAAATACACTGATTTGACCATGGCAGTATAAGAAAAATACTACGTGATGAAAAATTACACTGTGTAAATTTTTAGCCCAACTAAGTGGACACCCAATTGAATTTGATTGGGCCACCAAAGCTAGAAATGTGGCCCAATGACACCTAGGGTATACTCATGGGTTACCATGAGTAATCAAAAAGGAAAAGCAAGCATTTAATGCATGCTTATCACAACATTTCTTCTTCTTCCTCTCCAAGAACTCACGGCAGCCATAGATGAGAGCTTCAAGAAATTTTTCTCAACCCCAAACTTTGCAAACATAGCCCCAAAACAATTTTAGAAGCAAGCCTCAAGGATTTTACAAGATTAAAGGTAAAATTCTAAACTTTTTATTGAGTTTTCAAGGGGTATTTCATGGGTTGAAGGGGAAATATTAACCCATGGCATTTTTGCATGAAAAGGGAGTTTGGAAGGCAGATCAAAAAGGATTTTAAGGATAGAAATCAAAAAGAGGTTATTTTGGTAAGTTTTGATATATAAAGTTTCGAATTTTTGTTTGATTTTTATTCTCTCAAACCCATATGAGCTTTTGAGCTTATATTTGATGGAATTACATGTGAATGTGATGAACGACCTGTTTAGATGGTGAAATTTTGATTTATGGTCAAAAATGATAGTTTTTGCATAAAATACTATTTTTGCAATTTCAAGGTTAAATTTTGTAAAAATGAGCCTTAAGCATGAGAATGACCTAAGTTAGGCATGGAATGGGCTATGCAGGGGTAGATTTAAAATTTTGAAAAGGATTTTCACAAAAACGTCCAAAGGACTAAATTGAAAGAAAATTTTCTTTCTCAGCAGAAATAAAAATTAGCCAAAAATACCCCTGTATAGTGAGATTTTGAGAAAAGTTAAAACATGAAAGTTGTAGATCTCGACGAAACTGTTAGGTATCATGGATGATTCATCAAAAAACTCAACCATTAATGAGTTTTTGAATTTTCAAGAATTTGTTAAAAGTGAAAAAATGATAAAATGGAAAAAATGTCATTTTTCAAAATGATTTGAAGTGTGGTACTTCAAGTAAAAATATTTTTTCTAAAAAATAGGAATTTTTGATGTAAAGAGAAAATTTTAGCCCTGGGGGCCAAATTGTCACAATTTTCAGTTTAAGGGCTAAACCGTAAAGTTTTATGAAAAAGGGGCATAAGTGTGAAGTAAAATAATACGCGCCACTCGAACATTATTTTAAAGATATTATGTGGCTATCTACGATTAAATAACAAAAACGAGCTCAAATAGGTCAGTAGGGCCATGGAGGGCAAAATCGTTATTTTTGCCCGAATAACCCGAATAGCTCTAGAAGGGTCTCAAGTAAGAAAAGAAAGTGATTATGAAGATTTTCACCCTTCGTAAGTGACGATAGGGTAGAATTCAACATACATAAGAAAATTAGTACTTATAGAGTTGTGTATAGTTATACAACTCGAACAATTACGTAATAAACGTTTTGTAATGAAACGTATTAGGAATTGGCTAATAATTTTGTAATTGACCAATAGGATCCTAGGAGTCTAGGAGAAAGAAGACTGAAGTTGTTTTTGGCAGTGTTTAGAAGCAAGTAAGTACCCTTCCCACCTACAGCATGAAATTATAGGTGTAGAATGTGTGAATATGCATATTAGGGTATAAATTCCAATGTGAACTTGTTTGTTGCTATGAAATGAATACCTAGAGATATAGAATCGGTACCTGTGTGTATATGATTAAAATACCTGAGTGTATATCATGTTATATATTGTTACATGCGATATATTGTGTACTTGTGTATACGATCATGAAAACATGTACGTTTATGAAATAGGTACTTGTGGGTACTCTGCAATGCATACGAACTTATGTTTCATGGATAACATGTGAATATCATTTCATGCCTGGTATGACAACCGTATTAAATGGATTAGTAAATATGTCACCAGAAGTTAAGAAAAGTGTCATACCGACTCCCGAAACAAGGGGAGTTTAAAGGATAAAATATGGTCACGGTGTTACATAGACCCTAATAAAATTGCACAATGGTACGAACACTTGGGCCCTAATGGAAGATAAGAAACGATGAAGATAAGGAAAGTTCATAAGAAAGAATAAATGAATCATGCATTCATTTGATTGTCCATGTGGGATTTATGGGACTTACTGGGCGTTAGCTCATTAAGTATTTTATGCTGTAGGTATTCAGACGAAAAGGTCAGAATAAATTCTAACGATGAGTTGGCGGACGGATGATATGTGCAGATCGGGTATAGAGTCTGCTAATGATTATTTCTGCTGAGTGTATTAAAAGCTATTTCGAAAAGAAGGGTTTGAACAAGAAAATGTTGTAAAGTAAGAATGTTTATGTAAATATAAGTTTGTGAAAGTATTTTGGAAGTTTCCAAAAATTATAGTATGTGAAATATTTATTCAGTTTGGGAAAAAAAAAAGTTCTCTCAATTTTTGCCCTTAAGTAAGTAAGAAAAATGTTTTATCAAAGCCCGAAAAAGCTGGTTGTGACAGTGGGAGTTGTGGACGAAGAAAATGAGATTTTTTTTGCTAAACATGCATTTAATGCTTCCTTATCCTCTTTGGTAACTTATCAAGTAACCCTTTGGGTTACCAAGTGTCTCAAGGTGATTGGACCACCTTTCATGGCATGGTGGCCCAATGGAAATCCAATGGGTGTCCACTTTGTGGGGCCCAAAAATTTACACTGTGTAATTTTTCACCACACAGTATTTTTCTTACACTGCCATGGTCAAATCAATGCAAACTCATATCCTTAGACTGTGTAAACTATTTTACTTACCTTTAGTTTACTTTTTGAGGCCAAACATAACATTTTTTATATCTGCGTTTTTACTTAGCATTATACTTATACTGTGTCGGCCTCCTTTTTACACTGTGTTGGGTTTCGGTGGACTTTATGTCTTATTTGTACTCCAATTATCTACTAGTTTGTATCACAATTTTACAATTAATTGTGATATAAAATTTATTTTATGGATATTATTTACAAATTTTTGAGTAATTAAACTCATAAAATTTGTATTAAAAATATCTAAAATTGCATTACATTCGCAGTGGAATATTCAGTTAATATTGCTCATTCATACATTTTCTCAATTTTACATAAATTACAATTTTAAGGGTTAAATTCATTAATTAAACCTAATTTAAATATTAGATTTTATTAATGAATTTCTTTAATCATAACAACCTACCCCTCTTAAAAATTTTCGTCCTCGAAATCAAAACAATTCGGGGTAGACTTTCCTCATTTCATCCTCTTGTTCCCATGTTGCCTCTTCCACTTGCTGGTTGCACCATAGAACTTTGACTAGAGATATCTTCTTATTCCTTAATTGCTTTTCTTCTTATGCCAGAATTTGAACTGGTTTTTCTTCGTAAGATAGATTCTCTTGTACGTCAATTTCTCATGCTGCAGAACATGCGATGGATACATACTTCTTTAACATGGACACATGAAACACATTATGTACCGATACCATTTTTGGGGGTAAATTCAACTTATAAGCTACATTGTCTACTCTTTCTAGAATTTCAAACGGTCCAATATATCTTGGGCCGAGTTTTCCTTTCTTCCCAAATCTGATTACTCCTTTCATTGGCGTTACCTTTAGGAAGACCAAATCCCCTACTTGGAACTCCAGAGGTCTTCGTCGTTGATCTGCGTAACTCTTCTGGTGACTAAAAGCAGTTTCCATTCGTTGATGAATTAGTTTCACATCCTCCGTCATCCTTTGCGCGAAATCCATAGTTGATAACATCTTCTCTCCCATTTCATACCAATGCAATGGCGACCTACATCTTCTCCCGTAGAGAGCTTCATATGAAGCCATTCCAATGGAGGTTCGATAGCTGTTATTGTAAGCAAATTCGATCAACAGAAGCTTTTTATCCCATCCTCCTTTGAAATCTGGCACACAGGTTCTTAGCATATCTTCTAGAGTTTGAATGGTCCTCTCAAATGGACCATCCGTTTGAGAGTGGAGAGCTGTGCTAAATGTCTACTTTGTTCCCATCGCTTGGTGAACACTCCTCCAAAACTTGAAAGTGAATCGGCTGTCCCTATCAATAATGATAGACTTTGGAACTCCATGGTGTCTAACTATCTAGGCAACGTACAGTTTAGCTAGTCGTTCTACAGAACTACTAAGTTTAATGGGTAAGAAGTGTGCCGATTTAGTAAATTTGACCACGATTACCCATATAGCATTGTGTCCTCCTGTAGTCTTGGGTAGCCCAGTTACCAGATCCATAGTTATCTGGTCCCATTTCAATTCTGGAATTTTAATCTTTTGTAATTCACCTGCTGGTCATTACACTTTTTGATACGTGAGACATTTATTGATGAATCTTGCAATGTCATTCTTCATTTTGTGCCACCAATAGTGCTCCTTCAAATCTTGATACATTTTAATAGCTCTTGGATGAGCCGAATATGGTGCTTCATGAGCTTCCTCGAGTATTTGCTTCCTTAACTCTTCATCGCTGGGAATACATAATCTGCCTTTATAATGGAGAATGCCATTTCCCGAGATGCTAAATTCTGCTTCTTTATTCTCAAGAACCTCATTCTTAGCTTTGAGTAGCGATGGATCTGCTTCTTGCCGCTCCCTTAAGTTTTCCAAGATAGTTGGTTAGAACGACAAATTGGCTAATCCTCCTGTAACTAGCTCTTTCCCGCTTCCATCAAGTCCTTCTAAAGAGGTCTTGGTGTTGATCGCACCATTGCAAGCGAAGACATTGCTCTACGACTAAGGTCATCGGCCACTCAGTTAGCCCTCCTAGGGTGATATAAAATTTCACAGTCATAGTCTTTTACCAACTCATGCCACCTTCATTGCCTCATGTTGAGCTCCTTTTGCATGAAGATGTACTTCAGGCTCTGATGATCCATATAAATCTCACATTTAGCTCCATATAGGTAGTGACGTCAAATCTTTAATGCAAATATGACCATCGCTAACTCTAAGTCATGAGTTGAATAGTTTCTTTCATGATCTTTTATTTGCTGGGATGCAAATGCAATCATCTTTCTATTTTGCATAAGTACGGCTCCCAATCCCCTTTTTGAGGCATCACTGTAGATCACGAAATTTCCTAGGTCTGGATCAGGTATTGTCAGTACTGGTGCACTTGTAAGTCACCTTTTTAATTCCTGGAAGCTTTCTTCGCATTTCTTTTTCCATTCATACTTTGCTGCTTTCCGTGTAGAAGCCATAAGCAGTGCTGCGAGTCTAGAGAATCCTTCTACAAAACATTAGCAATAGCCCACTAAACTGAGGAAACTCCTGATCTCGATAACGCTCTTCGGTGTAGGCCACTTATTTATTGCTTCAACTTTAGAAGGATCAATAGATACTCTGTCTCATGATAGCATATGTCCTAAGAAATGAAATTTTCCCAACCAAAATTTACATTTTGAGAACTTGGCATACAACTGATGTTTCCTTACTGTAGCGCAATCCTCAAGTGTCTCTCATGTTCCTCCAACATTCTTGAATAGATGAGGATATCGTTGATGAAAACGATAACGAATTTATTAAGATAATCCTTGAAAATCCGATTCATAAGATCCATAAAGGCTGGGGGACATTGGTCAGTCCAAATGGCATAACGCAAAATTCATATTGCCCATAATGGGTCCGAAATGATGTCTTTGGCACGTCCTCTTCCTTGACTTGGAGTTGTTGATGTCTAGAGCGTAAGTCAATCTTTGAGAATACTGACGCTCCTTTCAATTGATCAAATAAGTCGTCAATCCTTAGAAGTAGATACTTGTTCTTAATCATGACCATATTCAATTCCCGGTAGTCAATGCACATTCGTAATGTTTCGTTTTCTTCTTAATGAAAAAATAGGCGCTCCCCAGGGGAAATGACTAGGCCAAATAAATCTTTTGTCCAACAATTCTTATAGTTGCACCTAAAACTCGTTGAGTTCCCATGGAGCCATACGATACGGTGCCTTCGATATCGAGGTTGTACTTGGCGTCAATTCAATCTCGAACAAAATCTCCTGTTTCAGTGGTAAGCCCGATAACTCATTTGAAAATACGTCAATAAATTCTTTTACTATGGGGACCTTTTCTAGTCCTAACTGAGCCTTTTATTGCTTGCTTACTAAGTTCACCAAATAACCGGTGCATCCACTTTCCAACATCTTATTTGCTTTCAGCGCCAAAATTAGCGGCTTTGGGGCTTTAGGAATCTTTCCCAAATATATGAACTTCTCACTTTCGAAGGGTCGGAATTTAACCTTATGATGTCGACAGTTAATCTTGGCTGTGTACTTTCCCAAGAAATCCATTCCTAGGATAACGTCATAATCTTGTATATCAATTATTATTAAATCGATATACAATTCTCTTCCACAAATGGTAATGGGTACGTGACATAGCCAATAATCGGAATCTATTACCTCCCTAGAGGGAAATGCAGTTTTAAAAGTCTGTTCTATCCTATCCCCTTCATTTCCTATCTGTTTAGCAAATTGAAGCGAGGCAAATGAATGCGTCACTCCAGAATCAAACAAAACATATGCATCAGTATTGGCAACAGAAAACTGACCTGTCACCACTGATGAAGTTCCTGCATCATCCTCTTTCTTCATGTAGGCATAAATCCATCCACTGGGTTTCAAAGCTTCCAAGCACCCCTGACTACACTAGGGCCTTCAATTTGCGCTTGGACTGTGTAAAGCTGGGTTCCTTGAGGTCTTTGCTGATTCTGATTATTTTAATTCTGGGGATTGGAGAAACAGTTCCTGGCATAGTGTCCCTATTTGCCACATATGTAACAGTTATTAGTGCCAGCTTTACACTCTCCAGCATGTCTCTTCCTGCATTAACTGCAGAGAGTCTTGTTGTTTCCTCCATCACTGATCCTTTTTTGGGGTTGTCCTTTCTAATTCTTTGGATTAATCGCATTCAATTTCCTCTTATTGTTGGCATTGCAGTTGCGTCCAGCTAGATGGCTTTCGGACTGCCCTTGACTCAGAACGCTTCCTTGTCCTTTCACTTGTACAGTTTGGCTCTATTTGGCTAAAGCTTTCTCCTCCTTTTGAGCCTTAAAAATCCTTGCTCTCTCCTCCTTATCATGGGCAATTCTGAATTCAGCTCGGGTAGCCCGTTCAATGCAATCCTCTATTGACTACAAGGGCAATGTCGGTTCGGAACATCTACATTAGTCTTCTTATTCACTCCTTATCAGTGGGTACTAGTTCAGGACATAAACATACCAATTGATTGAATCTCTTCATGGCATCTGCCATTGACATATTTCCTTGTTTAAAATTGTTGAATTCTTTTTGCTGGGCTACCATCGTTTCCACGTTGAAGTAAGCACTTCCAAATTCTTCCACAAAATCTGGCCAGGTCATTTCATCTACATTCCTTCTATGTTCTACCGACTCCTACCATCTCCTACCATCCTTGGTGAGAGAAAATGAGGCACATAGAACTTTCTCATGGTCATTAAGCCCCATAAATTTCAAAACCCTCTATATGCCAGTAAGCCAATCATCGGCTTCTAGTGGATCAGTAGATCCGTCAAATTTTGGGGCCTTTATCTATTGAAATCTTTCATAAAATTCGGTAGCAGACACTACTGGAGCAGCTGGAACTGCTAGAGCAGCTGGTTCTATTTGCTGAGGCGATGGTACTGGGGGTGGGGAATTTGCGCGGGCTTGTGGTATTAGATTCTGATTCGCTAGTTGTTCTCTTAATTCTTGCATCTCTAACTCCTGAGCTCGAAGTTTCCATTGTAACTCCATGATCATGGCCATCAAGTCCGGGTTTATAGGTTCTCCAAGTGCATCAGCCATCATTAACAAAATTTGTTTGTAGGCCTACCGTACAATTTCGTCGTTATGTTAGTACATACAATTAACTTAATAGTATTAAAAAAAATTATCAAATAGCATAAATACATGCAAACATGAACAATGACATAAACTCAATATCTCATTTCATACATTTCATTTCATTAACTTCTTTCCTTTTTCTTTTACATTCTTCATTCTTAAAACATTACATAAATGACTAACATGCATACTTGTTTTCCTTTCTTACATAAACTGTTCATATCATTTCTAGGAGCAGTTATCACTTTCGGCTACATATACCCTATTGCCACGAAGGATGCCACTTGCTGGATACACACTCATATGCAAAAGCACAAGGCCCAAAACTGTGCTAATCACACATCTTCATCAACTTAATACATACAGTTCATCATAAGTCCCTTCTTGTTCTAATCCGACTCCACTCCTGACATATCACAATGTTTGAAATCCTCCTCAGGGTCCTCCTCTTCTTCTTCATTTAAATCAGTAGACTCGTCGTCACTTACAATTATAGGTTCAGGAGGCACTGGAAGGAGTTCAAGCTCTTCATCATCGTCATCATCATCAGCATCATCTTCATCATCCACTTCCATGTCTACTGGGGGATCTTCTAAGGGTGCTGCCACATTTTGCTCTACATGCAACACTTCCATAAGAAAATGTTGAGGCTGAGGAAATCCCTTGGATACTGCATTTGTTGTTGGACTGCATTGGGAAGATCTCTCCAAATCAGGTCACAAATTTGCCATAAAGGTATTTCTAGTGGAATCAATGGTACCATTGTACAGCGAAACCTTAAAATATAATGATCTATTGACTCTCCTACGTACCTTCCCCGTAAGGGTTCTATGCGTAAATACAACCTACGACGCCAATCTGCCCAAAGCATTGGAATCATTTGGACTTGCATATTATCAACAGGTGGAAACGGTGCGAATGCTTCTGAGATCTGCGCTTTAAATCCTTCCCAGTTATGTTGCTGCTCTTTTGGTTCGAACTTAATCCACCACTCCAATGCTGCCCCTGCCAGTCGCCCTGAGGCTAGGGGAACTTGTAAATGCTGTGGGGTATGGCAAGTCTTGAAAATTACTTCTATCTCGTGAAACTATTCCATCAACATCATCGGTCTTCGACTGCCATAATAGCACAAATGTATCATCTCCCGGAAGGCAATACTCGCTCTCCACTCCTCCTTGATCTCATGGTTATTATGCGGCTCGGCCATATACTACATTTATCTCAATTAAAATAACAATACCATCTAAAGTGAAAGCCTGATATTCTTACACTTAAAATCAAATTATCTTACTTGAGCTATGGCAATGCAGCAGACGACAATGTGTAGTAGGGTGGCAAAATTTTCATTTTGATACCAACTGTCACAACCCTACCTTTTTTGGGCTGTGATAAACCTTTTCTTACTTACGTATATACGAAAACTTAGGAAAAACTTTTCTTTTTTTTTTTATTTTATAAATATATTTTACACATGGATATTAATATCTTTGGAAACACAATATATATATATCTATTTATTCCACAAATTTGTTTGCACATACATTGGTTTTAGCAACTGTCGAAATACAGACGTACACTTGTATTTACATAACAACCTTTCCTTTGTAATATAGTTCTCCAAACATTACTTTCAAAATATCTTAAAATATACTACAGCGGAAACTAACTGCTGTAGAATCCATACCCATTCTGCACACTATTCATCCCTCCACCAGCTCATCAAGGAATTATTCTATCTTTCTTGTGGGAAAACCTACAGCATGAAATACTTAGTGAGCTTACGCTCAGTAAGTCCAAATACAACCCACATGCACATTCAATATAATGCATGATCCAATTATGCTTTCTTATGAATGTTCCTTATCTTTTTCATATCTTATCTCTTACTAGGGCCCAAGTGTTCATACCATTGCGCACATAGGTCTATGTGACACCGTGACTATACTATATCCTTAAACTCCTCTTGAGTCAGGAGTTGGTATGACACTTTTCTTAACTTCCGGTGATATAATTACCAGTCCAATTATTATGATTGACATACCATGTATGAAATGATAATCACATGTTATATGCAAAGACAATTGTTCTTGCACAATACTGTACACACAAATATATACTTTTGTACTCACAGGTATACATTAACATACTTACCGATATACAATATTACATACACGCAAGTATTTATTTAGTATACTCACAGGCATACACCAACATATTTATAGATATTCATGCCATAGCATACGCTCAAGTATACACCTTGATATACACACAGGTATACATATTTATACATTACATACTATACCTACAAATTCATACTATAGGTGGGTTGAGTACTTATTTGATTTGAATGTCGGGTAATTCACCCTCGATTTTTCCTCTGTCCTAGACTTCTAGGATCTTGTTGGCCAATTTCAAAGCCATTAGCCAAATTCACCATGTTTCAATACAAAATGATCATTAATTAATAAATTAAGTTGCTTAACTGCATACAACTTCGAAAACTACTGGTTTTCTTATTTCTATCTAACTATACCCTATCGTCTCTAACGAAGGATAAAAATCTTTCTAATCATTTCTTTTTCCCATTTGAAACATTTTGGAGCGGTTCGAGTTATTTGGGCAAAAATAACGATTATGCCCTCCGTAGATCTACTAACTTTTCCGAACTTGATTTCGTTATTCTAACGAAAATAGTCATGTACTAATTTTAAAATAATACCCTAGTGGGTCAGATCATCTTATTTCACATCTATGCCCCATTTTAGTGAAACTTTACAGTTTAGTACCTAAACTGAAAATTTTGACAATTTTGCCCCTAGAACTAAAATTTATCTCTTTAAACCAAAATTTTCTTTTTTTTAAAAGGAACATTTTTACTCAAAGCACCATACCCTAAGTCATTTTGAAAATGATATTTTTGCCCTTTTAGAATTTTTTTCAATTTTAACAAATTCTTGAAAAATTAAAAGC